>VZTD01005050.1:1567388-1706636 GCA_013397725.1 Rhagologus leucostigma
ACCCCTGCCCCCGCCGCGCCCCCCCCTCCCCCCCGGGAGCCGCCGTCCCTCAGCCCCCCCGGGCTGGGATATCCCGTCCCTCCGCGCCAGCGCCTTTGTGTGCGGAACAGACACAGAACCTACCTCAGCGGGGCGGCTCTGGCCGGCCGACAGCGCGGGGGACGAGGGCAGAGGGAGCCGAGGAGGGACGGAGAGGAGCGACCACTGCCNCCGGCGCTGAGTCACCGCCGCGGCCGCCCCGCCGCCTCCTTTGTTGTCAGGCGTGGAAAAATCCGAGGTGGCGGGGATGGCCGGGGGGAAATCCGGGAGTAAAACGGGGGAAAAACGAGGCCTGTGTGGCGGCCTGGGCCGGGCTGCACGGGCTCACCGCCGTCCCGCCCCGGGAGGGACAACGCGCGGGGGCCAGCCACGGGTGGGTCTCAAAACTCCAACCGGGGCCGTGGGTCCCCTGAGCGGCCCCGCTCACCTGCGGGAGCCACCTCTCCCTCCATGGAAGAAAATCTCCCAGCTGTGCCTGCCTTTAACTTTCCCGAATGCTTCCTCGCAGTGTCCCGGAGCCCTGTCGCTGTGGATATTCCCACTTAATTCTGTCGGAGTTAAGCTCCCCATCCAAGTCAGAGGCCAAGAGGTCACGGCCAGCCAGCCAAAACATGTTCAGTGCACCCAAAATCTGTCTCCGAGTGAGCACTACACGATGGGGACATGAAAGAGAACCTGGGACATGGCATAGTGTGCACAGACTTTGGGAATGAACCCAAACAAAGACATTTGGGGATGAAATGTGTGTTTACACACTGGGCTACACACTGGGATTAAACAGATTTCTTTTGTACATTTATCACTGGGATTATTTTGCGTTTCTTCAAAACAGATGACGTGAATCACAGCACAGCGGCTTGAGTCATCTGAAGGATGGAAAGCTTCAGCCTGATCTGGGGAGCTCAGTAATTTGAGGAGCTGAGCATTCGGCATCCCTTGGGCTGCGAAGACGGACCCTTCCCCTGCAAAACCTCCACCCTCCGAATCCCAGCAGGAAGAATGTTGGGTGCTCAGTAGATGGTGCTATTTCCACCGAATTTATCCTAAATAACCCACTGCCCCAGGATGGGAAGGGCAGCGAGTGAGTTGGGAGAAACACGTTTTCTGTGAGGCAGGGCTGAAATCTGGAGTGCTGGTGTGTACTAAAAGACTGTTCAGGTCTTTGTGTGCAGCTGTTCTTCCACTAGGAATAAATGGCAGCCGGGGTGAAACCTAGGAAATAGATGGATTCCAGGGCACCAGTGGCCATTGTCACATCTGGTTCAATTCAAGCCTGCTGCCAAGCACCAACGTACACAATCAGAGCTGTCCTGTGAACAGATGAAATGTTAAAAAATACTCAGTGCTCCTCCACAAGTCTCTTGTGACATGCCAAGCTGGACAGCCATTTGTGTTGTCCACATTCACAGTGTCAGCCCTGCAATGGGCAGCCTCATTCCCCAGCACTCTTTCCTTTACAGGAGTGTTGTGAGATGTAGTTGTTCTGTATGTGGTGCTCATGGACACCGTATGGAGAAAAACCTCATAAAAATTGATTTTTTTGTCTAAATAAATGTGGTAAAATTATGTGCATGGATGAATGAGGCAGTATAAATATTGATTAGTTCCCTGGTCTGTGAGCAACTCTCCATCTGAAGCATGGGAGGGGGAAATAGTTTATGGCCAGAAAATTGCAAACAGCAACGACATAAAATTAACTGCAAGGCCAGCAGAATGCTGGATTTCCCTATCTTTTGCATTCTTGACCTTACAGACCTCTCCATATCATTGCTGTGTGCAAGCATTAACCATTTGTATTCTAAAAGACACTTTGTCCTAGCCCTGATCAAGTTTTTATCTCTGTTGCCTTAGACACTGCACAGGCAGTTGGCCCTGCTCTGACACTTTACATCAGTTTTTCCCAACCCTTCCTCAGTTCAGACAGATATTTTGTTGTGATATGTATGGTCTTCCCAGCAGATCCTGCAAATCCACACCTTTAAATGGAATGTAACACTTTTCTGAAGCAAAATTACAAAAAAACTCTGGGTCTCTTGCCATGGTTTGTCAAAGGAGCGAGCACAGGCGCTTTTCACGGTGTTTTGTTCCAGAGTTACATTCAGTTTAAGTGTGTGGTTATGCAGTATCATTGGCAGGTGCAGATTTAGCAAAGTCCACATACAGAGAGAATTCTCTTGTGCTTTGTGAAATTTCTGTAATGCTGTGCAACCCCTAAGCTACCATGGCTGTATCCAGACCTGAAAAATATTGCTGGACATAAGCGAGAAAGTGGAAGATTTGTGAGGGGCAGAAAGCTGAAAGGACTCACCAAGGACACACCTGAAGACCAGCAGTGGCTGAGATCAACCTGTTATCCTGTTGTTTTAATTCCTCAGTCGGTGCCTTGTAAAAGACAGTGGTCAAATGATAGCTCTGAGTCAAACATCTCACAAGCAATTTAAGGGATAGCTTAAGTCATCACATTGCCTGGTTTTGGTGCAACAGCTGCCTGGTACCTCAGACCCCTGGCAGGGGAATGAGTCAGTCCAGCTCAACTGCAGCCCCTAAGAGAGGAACACGAGCGGTCAGCATTGTCTCCCATCTGTGAGCCACTCAGATTCCTGGAATTCCTATTCCTTCTTTAAGCACATCGTATGTGCCTATTGCCTTTTGATCACATGAAAATTACAGTCCGTGGCTCATGTGATGAAGAAATTTGGCCACAACTGCGTTTTACTCATGACAAGTCTTCTCCCCCCAGCACTGTGGGTACTGAAACTCTGGAAAGCACTCGAAAAAGCCTCAGGGATCTTTCTAGATGAAAAGCAATATATAAACGTAAAACATTACCATTTTATTTTAAATGAAAAGCAGTGTATTGGAATAAAAAAATTAATAAACTGGCTGCACTTTAGACAAAATGATTCACTGGAAATACTTAACATGAAAGAATTCCCTTCTTATTAATATTATGGCCAAAAGTGCATAGACATTCTATCATATGATTGTCTTGGGACATATGTAGTATGTACTTTGGCATTTTGGTATCTCATGAATCAAGTATTATATATTTTAATTGCCTGTTGCTGTGTGTATTTCTTTTTAGTCTCAAACTGCAGAATTAAAAGCAAAATCATCCTTTAATTTAAATCCCTCTTTGTGAGGCAGGGAATTGCATTTTATGCTGTGCCTGCACCATACCTGGCCTTTGAGTGTTACCACATTATAACCGTAAATAATAGTAAGAACAATTTTACTGTAGCGGAAACAGTGGAGTATTTTACAGGGGCAGACACAAGTGGAGTCAGCTGCTGTGGGATTCCTCTTGCTTAGTTTTAGCTGTCTGCAAGCAGACGTCTCCTCTAAGCAGGTCATGAAGGCTGGGTTAGAGGTAGGTACCCTCAGAAAGAGATTTGTGCCTTCTACCCTAAACATCTGTATTAGAACTGGATTAATTGCTTTGGAAATGCTTCTGCTGGTTGTACGAGGCAGTACCTGACCAGCTTCAGCTAGATGCCTTCCTCAGAATTTCTTTAGCTTTGTGTAATTCTTTCACCCAGAGTGGCAAAATGCCTCCCCGTTGCCTGCTCCCCTTTGCAAACAGGAGCTGAGTGCTGCCTGTACGCCGGGATTTTTATTCCATATAATGTGGGGAAGCACTGACTTGAATCACAGGAGACTGTGGTTTTCTTTATTTCCTTGTAGCCACCTTAAATGTAATTTTTTTCCTAGATTTTTAATTTATTAGAAGTAAATCAACTGGAATGCAGGTTGCTATGAATGTTTTTCCATACCATAATTCTGCAGAAACATCAGTTAAGTATTTGAAGAAACATCTGCTATGCACATAGATGTATGAATATATATATAGGAGCTGAACAATATGACTTTGGAGCTTGCAGGGTTTTCTTTACACAAAGCCAGGGGCATAAAAGGGATTTCCTCCAAGTTTTCCTGTGTATTAATAATGAAGATCAGGATGCCACCTTTGCTTCCTCCTCTCCTGAGCATACAGTGAAAGGAAATGGTTCTGGATCAAATCACAAAGAGCAGTGGAAAAAAACAGACTACACTCCACGCTGGCACTCAGAAGTTTAATTATCCAGCATGCTGCATCTTTATGGAAGAAGTAGACAGATAAATCCCATATGTTAATAGTTGGCCCCCTGTGGCTGACCTTTGGCTCAAATATTCCATATTGTGATTAATGTCACACAGTTGGATCCAAAACATGCTCGTTCCCCAGGCTGCAGAAAAAAAGGGGATTTAATTTACCTTCCAACAGCAGAGTTTCATTTGATCACTCTTTTGGAGACTGATTTTATCCCTGCCTGTAGTCTGGCCTCTTAAGAGCTGTTCTGCAGTCTCTCTTCTAGGGCTTAAGACCCAGCTTCTCATATTGCCTCCACTAATGACTCACTGGGCAACCTGAAGTAAGTCATTTTGCCTCAGGTTCTGGTCTAGAAGAACAGAAGATAACTGTGACTTCTTTGCTGACACAGTTTGAACTTGCAGATGGAAGACACTAAGCGAGGTTCATCCTCAGACAAAATTAGGTATTGACCTCTAGAACCTCAAGGTCTCACAAGATTGGGTCAGAAAATTATAGATATGCTTGGATTGTGGTTTTCTAGCCACCTTCTCCCTTAATCTTGCCATATTTTTGTGCCATTGTTTGCCTTCTCGTGTCATTATAGTGATCTTACATCATTCTAATAACACAAACTGTACCCCTGGAACTGGCATAGGCAAGCAGGCACCAAGATCTTTGAGCTTACGTGTCAGTTTGATCCTGAAGGACACAGGATCTGTGGAAAGGATACATATCCTTTGTATAATACAGATACACAGAGCCTAGCATTCCATAGCACTTCTCTGGGGAAATCAGATCCTCAAACATATGTTTACAGGTGGGCTCAGAGTTGTAATGCAGAACATTTTAACGGACTCAACAACGTGTCACTGGCATCCTCTGTAGGGTCAAAGCCTTGAGCTGCTGCAAGTAATGATACCAGAATTCCTCCCCATTTGACTTCTCTAGAGCGAGGTCTGGCACAGAAAGCCTCATTCAGCTAATTAAGTCATTGCTAAAATTGCCACAGCCCTCAGGTTAGTTTAGACTGAGCCTGTATTTCTGCCTGCCTCTTAGATGAGATGAAGCAACAAAGCCTGATGAAGGCTTGGAAACTGCTCCTGCTCCTGTGGAGATCATGAGGAATTTTGCTTCAGCTGGGTCTAAAAAGATATGCCCAGCTGTCTTCCCAGGGAAGACACAGGAAAGTCTGTGAAAATACAGCTGTAATAGTTGGAGACCCAGAAAAATGTGAGACAAAGCCTCTGAGGAGGTCTGTCCCCACCCCCAGCCAGGACACATCTGGACTGTTGTGCAGGCTGGGCAAATTTTTCCATTCCCAAGCTGGTTTATTTACCCAGGATGACAAGCTGTTAGCAGACTGTACTCGGGATGGCCCTACAGCAATGGGAGCAGACAATCTCATATTTCCCACTACAAGAAATAATCAAATTCTCTTTCCTCCATGAAACAAAAGACGGGCAGATATTCTCTGTGCTCTAAACCATAAAGTATATGCAAATTGCAAGGGACAAGTAGCTTTATTTCTGTCTTTTGTGCAGTAATGATTGCACTCTGGAGACTTTCAATGGGCCATGTACACACTTGCAGAGGATCACGCACATGGATCAAGACTCTACAGCATCTTCCATCACAGGATCTCGAAGTGCTGGTTAAACCTAACAACTTGTCCTGGTTTTGGCTGGGATAGAGTTAATTTTCCTCCTAGTAGCCAGTACTGTAAGATATCAGTCACCATGGTGTTTGCAGCATGCCCATCACCAGAATATATAAGCATATCTAATTTAGAAATGAAAAAGATTTCAACTGTCAACCCTAGGTGAAGTTAATATGAGAATTAGAGATCATTATGCCTAAAAATAAAGTTAAAAAAAGAAAAAAACCCCCACCTGCTGGCCTCTGATATCTAAAGCAGAAAGTTGAATCTCTAGGTGTTGAGTTCTCTATATTTCTATGTGGGATTTCCTATGCAGAAGTCCATGAATATGGGTTATGCTGTGCCAAGCAGAGAGAGTTGAGCAAGCTCAGTATCTCAGATCCTCTGTGCAGGCTCTGCAGAACCGGTGGGTACATCCCCAAATAGTTTTGGATGTATGCAAATCCCCTTGCATGGGCAGATTAGCCCAGTTTATTATACCACAACAGTTGCTGAGCACCTAGAAATCTTTAATACAGCCAAGCTGCTCTGTTTTTCAATAATTTCCTAGAAAAACAGAAAAAGCCACAGGATGGCAGATGATTTAGGGAAGTGATAGGCTTGACAGAGACTTCCAAGCCAACACACTGGGCTAGTAGTAGCAGTTCTGGGAACAGGAGTCAGAACTCTGGGTGTTCACTGTCCCAGTAACAGGCAGGTTGCACACTGGACTGTGTGTCCACCCCAGAACTGGGTCTGTAATCAGCACATGGCATCTCTGGCTGGCTCAGGCCCATCTTAGTCAGTCACACGATGAAATTCTGCCTGGATTATCTCTGGTCGGGCATGCAGTTGGGATTTCTGGGGTCATTCTTCCTGGGGAAGTTGTGCTGAAATAAGTTCAAAGTCTCTCTGATTCTTTCTCAGTGAGTCATTCATCATGGGAATGCTTGTCTTGGTCCTCTAGACACATGGGGAGAACTGTGGGAAGAAGCTGAAGAGACGAAGTAAATGGGATAGAATCCCAGGGGAAGGCAGAGCCATAGCCTGCACTTCCAGCCATGGCTGAGAAGCTGGGTTGTGTGTGAGTATATTGTGTACATTCAAGAAAGAAAATAGGGGGAATGCTGTACCAGAGCCTTCAGCAGTGGGTGGTGAAGGCACAGTGAGAGCACAATAGGTCCATTTCAGCTTAATCAGTTTAGAATTTCAGCTGAGTCTCTTGTCACCAATTCTGCTACAAATAATAATGGAGTAATGACAGCAAAGCAAGCAATTAACTGAAATAGGTTTCAAACTTTTTTCCTGGTTTCCCACTTGAAATAAATCATTATTCTGTCCCTAATTCTTTGTTTTTATTGTCTGCTCCTTGTGGTTTAGTAACCAGCTGGTATTCCTTATGAAGAAATCAGCAGGTTGATTGACGCTGTGGCTACCCTGAAGTCCTCTGAGGCTTTCTTATTGACTGACCATATCTTAGATAAGGCTGCCAGTAAATTATAGCTCTGCTTAAGAGCATCTGCCTCAGGGCTGCTCTCCCCTCATTATAAATCCTGATCTAATCCTGCATGTCTTCTCAATTATTGGAGAGTACAATTCAAGAAGTGAACATGAAATGAGATAAACTATTCCTACATAAGGTAAACATGACTACTCAAGAGTGAAGCTAAGCATTTTCAGGCCAGTCTCCTTCTGTTTTTCATGTGGTTTCCAAAGGAAAAAATATCCCCACTCCTGTTAATGTTGGCTGTTATTTCACCATAATCAGCTCTAAAAATCAGTTTGAAAGTTCTACCTGTCAGTAGAACTACTTGTAAGTATTTCTAACTGCAAGAACCACATGTATGACAATTCAGGTGACAACCTTAGGAAAGGTATTGGGTAAGTCACTTTAGAGTCAGTCCCCAGTCTGCCACAGAAACCCTTTGAAGATGCGTCCGTGGGCATGCTGAAATACAGGAAAGGCACTTAATTTATGAGCTTGATGAATGTGAGAGAGCAAATTGAAAAGAGACAAGCTTCTCTTAACATTTTTTTGTGTTAGACAGATAAATTATGTTCTGGATTGCTGGATGAGTTCAACATATGAGTGCTAATGGAGATGACTTAGTCCATCTTGTAACTCCGTGAACAAAAAAATCTCATTTGTGGAGGCATCCTACTACACTGAAAAAAGGGCAAGTAAAGGAGCCTGTTAGTGCTCCTGTTGGATCAGTACCTGCTCCAAGTTCAAGTAACTGAGACAACTGCTGTCACTTTCTGTGGTCTTCCACACATCACAGCACCCAAGTCCAGCTTTGCAGGTCCTGCCTGAGCTCTGGCCTGTCTTGAACCTCGCCTTTTGTGAGAACCCTTTCTCTGGAAAAAGCCTTACACTGCATGTTGACTTTATGCAAATGTAAAAACCCTGGTTGAGCACTATTAGATGGGTGACTTTTATTTACAGCTTTATGTTTTCACCAGGATAAATGGGAAGAAATAGGAGGATTTATTTCATCCAAGGTGTCTTGGGGTGACTCTATCATGTGTATCCCCTATCATGCTCTATGCCCAAAAAGTAATATTGGGCCTTTCTGTGCCTTTAAACTGAGCTTGAGAAAAGGCACAATTCCATTACTATGGAATGAAATTAATGGAATCTGTGAACCCGCACCAAGGTTATGTGGCAGTTTGACTCAATGTAACATTAATGGTTTATTCTAATTATGCGTTAAAGTCCCAGATTATGTTTATTCCACAGCATTTCCTTTCATCTGAGAGAACTTTATTGTTCACCCAGCTCCAAATACAGAGTGAATTTTGACATCTCTAGCGGAAAATCAACAGTCTGTCTCATTGCTGCTGTCATTTATGTGAGCTGTTTGCTAGATCAGTAATTTGTGCCAAGCTAGATTCGGATGTCAGATGATGGAAAGAGGAGCACTCATCCGAGGGCGTGGTTGGACTACACACAGATCATCCTTCCTCAGCCTACATTGCCAGCCCAAGGAAGCACTGCCTGTCCCAGGACAGGCCTCACAGGGTCCTCTTGGGAACCTTTCTCGCACTTCCTCCTGATCAATCGTAGTGTAAAGACATAAAAAGTCTGTTAGAGTGGCTGCAGTGTCCAGGTTAAAAGTCTGTCACAACCCATTTACAAAAGTAAATTCCCAAGGAGTACTACAAGGGCAAACATATGTGATACTCCAATCACAGTCTCTGGACATCCACAGCCTCCTGATCTGACTGCAGATTTCTACTAATTTCTACAAATAGATGCAGATTTCTAGATATAGCCCTCCACTGATCTTTTTTCCCTTGGACCTGTCCAGCCTTCCCTTAAATTCAGGTGAAACTCTGGCAGTATCTCTTGGCAAGAAATTGCAAAGCTCAGTAATCTTCTCATTCTGCACTGGTTAGTAAATTTTTTTGTAAATGTTAATCACTATCACTTAGTACAATTCTTCTTACAGGAGACATTATCCTGCAATCAATAGAGGCAAACTTCTGTCGGTTTCTCTGGTGTTGGATCTCAGTAGTATTGTTTAACCCAAGCCTCCTCAAAATCAGCAAGAGATTCTTAATTTTAGGTGGGTCCACAATTCCTGGCTGACTGGAAAAAACTGTCCAAATTACAAGTTAGTCAAAGTGAGGTTTCACGTCTCCCTAAGTATCCAGTATCCTTTATTGCAGTTCTGGCTTTGTAATCCTGCTTTAGTTTCTAGCAGGATTCATCAAAACAATAATTTCACTTCAAAAAAAGCTACAGAGTGTTTTTTAAGGAAAGATGAAAGGCTGAATGATGAGCAGGGCTGCCCCACTACAAACAATTACTGAAACAAATAGGTCCAATAAAAGGCTCTGCTCTCATTTACATGCTTACAGGACTCATCTTGCTAAATTGTGGCCCCTTTTATCAAAGGATTTAAATCTGAATTATCTACTTGTAATTCCCTCAAATTTTTACCATTTGTATTCTGGTTTTGATCAGCTGTTTCTTCTGTGCTATTAACTAAGGCAGAGGCACCCTGTAAAAACAGCATACTTCAGTGGACTCCCTTATTTATGTGCTTACAGATAACTTCAATATTTCCCCAAACAAGATGTGCCACTGTGACCCATAGAGTCAATACATATTGCATTTGCATTCTTTTATAATGCAAGGCAGTTGTAGAATTACGTACAAATAGACCTCTGGGGGCCTGACCTCCCAGCTGTATTAAATAAATCCCCTTAGCACAAAGGAGGAAGAAAAGGAAACAAAGAGCTTCCTGCTGGCTTTTCCTGGAAGCGTAGAAGTGAAATAATTCACTTCAGTGTCCTGTGGAAATAAAGGGTGGTTAGAAAACATCGGAAATCAATCTTTACAAAAATACAGCCCTAGAAGTGAGAGAGTGAACATCCTGGCTGTAGAGAAGAATGGAGTTTTCCCAGTGTATTCACTCACCATCATGGCCCTGCAGAAAGCATTTAGTCTTTACTCAGACTAAATGTCCTTGAGCTGTGGAAATCATAAGGGAAAAGTGCACCACTTGGATGGACACAGTTACAGGGTGGGTTTTGGCAGGAGTTTATATAAACTCCTCTGAGAGGAGTTATACTGAGTTGCAAATTGTCTTTATTGGTACACATACAGTACTCAAGCTGACTCTGATCTGATAAAAGGAGCTGTTCAAACATAATTTCTGGTTTTCTTGCAAAATATTTAAACAAAAACTTGAAAACAATTCTGTTTCAGTTTAAAATCAAACATTTTTTCAGAGTTTGTTCATGTATTAACCAAAACCCACATGCCTTCCTAAAACTTTTAACAAATATTTCCATTTCGTTTAAAAACCTGTTTCTGAAGAAAAAAATCTTCTTTTGGAAATATCAATTCTCCTGGAAAAACTGATGTTAGACTTTTGGTGATCCTGGGCAGACTGTAATGTGGGTGATTCTGTTTGTTCTTCCTTATGGGAGGTTCCTATGCATTAAAGCCTGGATAAATGGCATTTCCATTGCCTGTAACACCAGGTCCTCCCCTGTGTGTCTCTCACTGTCTGTACTCCTTGGACTTAATGGCAATGGAGGGATATTTCATTCATCTCCTATGATAAGTGGTGTTTTTCCGTATGTTCATTCCCAGAAAGAGACAGAATGGAAAAATAATGGTTTTTTCTAGTTTATGTATGTGTTAACAGAATGAATTTGGGAGAGGGAAGCTCAGCAGTGCTTACTCATGGCCCCCTGGTTTTGTCTACTGATGTCATTGTCCTGGTCTCACAGCATCCGAAGTGGAGACACACGTTTTGTTAGCAATTAAGTGAACGGAAAAAGGCTGGCAAAAGTTTTCCCTGTGGCACATTTCATTTCAGAGACCGCTGAGATCAAGGGATCAGAGGGAGCCAGCTGAAGCTTAGCATGTGTCACCAGCCCTCCAAGGACCTGCCACATCTTGCATACAAACATGATTTTACCAGTCCGAGCACTGAACCTGAAGCCCTGTTTGCATATGACAGCATATGCCAGAGTTTTGTGTGCAAAATCCAAAGTGGGAATGATGGGGATATAATCAAAAGTCCCCGACTGGGAAATTTTAGACAAATGGTTCTGGTTCTGGTTTCAATCCATCTCCTTTGTTAATCTCATTATTCAGGGACTACTTAGAGCCATCTCATGCTCATTTAAACTAAATACATAACCCAATTAAAACAATCCTGAGCTATTTAGATCTATAGAATTAGACTAAATTTCAGTGCTTGTGACATTTTAGATCATTCAGGGCTCTAGAGCACGAATATCTATATGATCAGTTTATCTTCTGCCATCTCAACCATCATTAATAAATTGTACATATGGGTTAGGGGATTGTCATATTTCATATATGACACAACAGTTCCAGCCAATTTCCTTAGTAAACCAGTACCTAAGTTACTGGATACTGTAATCCCCAGGTACAGCCCTGTGTCTGACTACAGGGTACAGGGCTTGGGTCTGCAAATCCACTTGGGTGCCTGGGATCATGAGAATGTGCTGAGGTGATGGCAAGAAAGGACAGAGGAAAAGGGTGGAGCTGGAAGGATTCGGTCCATCAGCACAACAGCTTTTCCTAGCAGAGCTGGAGTCTTACCAAAGGCCTGATGACTTTTTTCTCCTGTAGGAAATAATCTGCTAACTAGACAGTTCACAGTGGAAGGAAACAAGGAGAAGGGGGTAGTTAGATGAAACAATGAAATGCTTTTCTCATTAACTGTACTTGAACCCAGCTGCAAGTCTGTTTTGTTAGGAACAGGCAAGCAAGGTATTTCCAGGGGATTCTCACAAGGTTGTGATTATAAACAAAGAATGTGCAAGAAATTAGAGTGAGAATTTAACTAAGACAAGGGCAGGAAACTCATGGTAAAGGGAGCTCAGCAGATAATTCCATGCACAATTTGTTCCCTGTGTTTTGTATCATTTATGTTCACAAACTATTCATGAACAGATTGCAGAAATTAAAACAAACAAATGAGGAAGCGTTTATTAATTTTGGAATAATTGATATGCAATATGTTAAGAGTTAAGAGATAATTCTTGGTCTTCAAATTGTATCAGCCAGGGTTGTGTGACTCATAATTTGCTCAGTGTCACTTTGTTAAGTGAGTCAGAGGGCTCTGCAGAACAAACCCAGCACAATTAATCTCAGCTTTGATGTACCAGAGAGAGTGGGGACCTGGTGAAGCTGGAGAAGGTGCAGAGGAAGACAGCTGAAGTCAAGGGGGTGGAGCAGCTGCCTCACAAAGGGAGGCAGAAAAGGCTGAAACTCCGCTGCAGTTTGGAGAAAAGGCAGCTGAGCAGGGATATGACTGAGGTCTGCCTGTTCCCAAAGGTGGTGGGTTAAAGAACAAAGTTATCCGTGCATCCCTCAATACTGTAACAAGTACAGCAACACAAGAGATGCTTCTTGGGGGGATTCATGAGCTGAAGCACTGCTGCTGAGGGTGCTCTGCCTGGGGACATGACAGCACCAGGGAAGCAACCAGGCCTCCTAGGCCATTCTATGATTCTGTGGCACCGTCATAGATTTGCCCACCTAGGTTTTGGTTTGAACAGTTCATGTCAGATCCCACATCTCTGCTCATGGGCTTGAACTAGTATGTGGATTCTTTCCCAGTCACAGAGGAGCTGAGCTTCCCACCATCGTAAGTGCCATGAATTAAAAGTGGTGGAATTAGTAGAATTTTACTGCTTTTATTAGTAAAATGAAAGATCCTCAAAAAGGCAGTAAATCTGATTTAATTTCTGTAGGCTCAGCTATAAGACATTCTTGTGCCCGTCTCTTTGGTCAGTAGCAGATGTCAAGGGTAAGGAGTTCATTAAATATCACACAGCCCTCCACAGTGTCTTTTACCTCCTCGGCTTGCTTTCCTGCTTTCCTGACACAGCTTTAAATTGCTTGAAGGTACTTCTCTTTCTCACCCACGCCTTCTCCTTTCACTCCTCTGTGCCCTTTGACACTCTGAATATTCATTTGAACCTGACAGACACAGATCCCTGCTATACGACACGGCCTTGCCTTTTTTCTTCCTTTTTAAAATATTTTCTTCTTTTCTACCTGCAAATTACTCTGGGTGTGATTTTCTGTCCTCAGTTACAGGGGAGGATAATTTGTGCCTCTCACAGGGCTTAGCAAAACTGCAGGCACTGGTTCCTTTGTGCCCAGTTCTGGTAAACAAAATGCACCTGCAATTATGTGTCCATGGGTGCAGATTATAAGGATACTGCTTAGACAAGACTGGGAATTTTTCAGTGAGATGGTTTTTTGCTAGAAAACAAAGAAAAAAACCCTGATACACCTGATCTGAGGGGTTTCTGTGGGAATTTTCACACCAGTTTCAACAACAATGGCATTCCTGGGAAAATCAACACCACATGATAATCAGCTTGTCCTACCCCAGAATAGCAAGAATTCAGAATTTAGGGCATTTTCTTAAGATGAGTGAGCCGAGGTCAAATCCTGCTTTGCCTAATTGACTCTGAGTTCTCACATCTCCAGTGCATTCCCAGCCTGCGAGGCTACCATTGTCTCCTTCTCAATGTCTTCATTTGAAGTTTTAGGAAGTCTGTGTGACTGCGTCAGCACCCACAGGACTTAGTAAGACTGAGGTTCCCAGCTGGGTGTTCATTTAGACAGGGCAAAGTCAGGCCTCCCTTTAGACTGAAAATGGTATAAAACTTTTCAAGTCCCAAACACATCATGCATCACCATGTGCATCCCATCTTATTGAGGCAAAGCCAAAAAAAGCTTTGCTGGTGTTGTTTCTTTTTCAAATGTCTGTTAATAACTATAAGTAACTTTGAAATTCAGGCAGGGTTAGTCCAGATGGGTCAAGGTGCTCCATGAGTATGCTGGGGGCCATATCTGCTTCCTTTTTCCCAGTAAGGGCATACACACAGGCATTATTTTTCTCCATGTGAGAAAATAGTGCTCTTATTTTACAACCCATTTCCCTCTTAAAAGACTGTAGTCATGTGAGATGAAACCAGCTGGTCTAGCCCCCAACAAATAGGCCTGGCCAGCTGCAGTGGAAGGAAAGCTGCTAGTGAAGCCGTATGAAGAGCTGTCTGCGGCTTTATGCTGGGCTTCCACTTCCCTTTCCATGCTGCAATGCAGCTGAGCTTGGAGATGAGGCCAAGGCAGGCAGTGAGACTCATCTCTCACAGAGCTGCTGATGCAGGTCCTTCATCATGAATGGCCTCTCTTAGATTCGTAAGTTCTAGTCCACATCCAGGACCAGGTACCAGAGCACTTTCCCCCACTGACGCTGCAAACTAATCCTGACCTACTTGTAAATATGGCAGTGAAAAGCTTTGGTGAAAGGCATGAGGAGCTTGGAAAGACCTTTTTTTGTGTGTGTGGTAAGAGCCTCTTGCTTCTAAAGAACTGATCTGAACAGGAAGAGTCTTAACTTGGCTGAGTCCTCTGAGCTTCATTGCTCAGTGACAGATGACATTTCTCAGCCTTGTTGGAAAAGAGCACCACTAAATTGAAGTTCTGTCTCGTTCTGCTTCATTAGAACATAATGAGGCAAAATTACAGGGTTTGCTGGCACTGCTCAGGAATTCAGCACCATGACTGTCCTCAACGCCAGCCAAGTAAGAGAGCTACCAGCCCCTCGTGCAGCACCTGGCATGGGCTCTGGAGCCATGCAGAAGATCCACTCAGGCTTTTTCTGGAATACTTAAAAAATCCTAAATAGCCCCAGAGGGACCAAGGGCAATCAGAGCAGATGTAGGAGCTGAAGGACACTGGAGCAGGGCTGCTCCAGCACTGCTGTTCCTGAGGGCTGTGAGGGGCGTTAATGGGCCCCATGTGCTGCAGGAATGCAAAGCTCTGCGTGGGCTGGGAGATTTATGCTCTTGGCATTGGGGGGATTTCCTGGCTAAGAGCTGATTGCTTTGGACTGTGCCTCTGCTCCGAATTACTGTGACTTTATTGAACAGCAAACCTGATGAAGCAGCAAAGCCAGAGATGGATGCTCATGCTGTGTGAGATACTACCGGTTTAACCTCGCATTTCTGAGGATGTGGAGCATGAATTGTTTTTGTTTAATGAAGTTTGTGTTTAGCTGTCATGTAAGTGTCATTAAAAGATGAGACTGGTCTCATTATGGTTATTTTCTATTTTATGTCTTCTACAAGGCCCAGCAGTGAAGGTATGTAGGAACAGAATAAAACTACAGTGGTTTCCCAGTCCTCAACAACGTATGTGATGTGCTGAGCCACAGATGGTGTCTTTATGTTTTAGCAGCCTTCAGTCATTTCAGTGATTTTTATGAATTTTTTCATTAATGAACTCATGTAAACTGCTGGCAGCCCAAACATCCCATAACTCAACAAAACAGTGTGGTGAACTCTCTACTTTCCTTTGGTTTGTACCTGCTGTTTGGCAATGCTGCACCTCCTACATGGTATTTAGGTGGTTGTGTGGGCTGTAGTGTAGTTTAATTGGCAGAATGATATACTTGAGACCAACATCAGAGATTCAACTGTTCCATTTTTTGTTCATCTTGGACTGCTGACCACCACACGTAAAATTGAGCTCCCCATGGGGAAAGAATCGATGTGTTTGAAGGATCCGCTTGAGGTGAGATCACCTGAAGACACAGACATTCAGTGATAAGCTCAAGGGCTCAAGAACTTTGCTTTTATCTGTGTAACCCAGTGAGACACTTGACAATGGTTTGGATGCTCAAACAGTGAGAAGAAACATGAAAGCAGAAAGAGTGACATACTCCAAACAGAAAGGAAAACTGTGAGAAGAAAATGAGTGGCTCTGAAAAGATCTGGCGAAGACACATGCACAGAGGTACAATAATAGATGGAGATGTCAGAGGGATGGAGGGAGGAAAAAGAAGCATAAGGTTCAGTGATTTGGTTTGTGCCTGTGATTTAGGTCTGTGCTTAGCTTGCAAGAGTTTGTTTTGAATGTGTACACAGAATAAAGAAAATCACAGATCATAAGAACAACAAAACCTGAGGAAAACAAGGCCCCTTCTGAAGGGACCTTCCCCTCTGGCCACCACATGGTTAACAGAACCGTTATTCCCCAGCCCCTTATTGACACAGAATTGTCAGGCTCCAGTGTGAACCTTGGACACCTATAGTTCATTCCTGTGGTTCCCTGACCATTCAAACGAGACAGAAATTTAGTCGGGTAACTTATTTAGGAAAGCCTTCTCCTCTTTCCCGTGCTGCTCGCATTGCAGTATATTGCTGGCATTGTTTAAAGTGCTACTGGCAAATAATATTGCTTTGTACATTATAAATAGAAATCAGGCAGCAAATGGAATTAAATGTGGACTGAAAGGCACGAATTCCTGAGCAGAACAGTCTGTGTGTCTGACAGGAAATAGACAAACTTTGTTAAGTTTGCCCAGGACCAGCCTGATTTGATCTTGGAGTTTTTATTTTTTTTAAAATGTGGTTTTACATGTCTACAAAATGTAACAGCTACTTGAAACTGGAAACAAAGCCAACAAAATAAGATCTCTCCAGGGCATTCCAAATTATTTAAACCTGAGCTTTTCCAGCATTCCTGTGCAACAGATAACAATAAACAGTAGGTTAAAAATATACAGCATTAGGGTTACACGGGCAAAAAATAACAGCAGACATTTGTGAAGGACAAATCAGCAACAAATCCCTGACCTGGATGATGGGATCGAGTGTACCCTGATAAAATTTGCCAACAATACCAAACTGAGTGGGGAATTGGACACTTTGGAAGGGAGAACCACCCTGCAGGAAGACCTGGATAGGCTGGAAGGGTGTGCTGATGAGAACCTTGTGAAGTTCAACAAGGACAAATGTAAGGTCTTGTTGGGAAAACACAATCCAGGAGTGCAGCACAGGCTGGGAGCAGCCCAGCTGGGGAGCAGCTCTGTGGGAAGGGTCCTGGTGGGCAATAAGGTTGAGATGAGTGAGCTCTGTGCTGCTGCAGCAAGGAAAGAATGGGATGCTGGGCTGCATCAACAAGGGCATCACCAGGAGAGAGGAAAAAGTCATCATCTCACTCTACTCGGCACTTGTCAGGCCACACCTGGAATTCTATGTTTTGTTTTGGTCCCCACATCAAAAAGAGGTATGGGCAGGCTAGAGAGGGTCCAGAGATGGGCCACAGAGATGGTCCAAGGACTGGGAAGCCTGTCATATGAGGAAAGGCTGAGAGAGCTGGGTTTGTTCAGCCTTGAGAGATGAATGCTTAGGGAACACCTTATCACCATGTTCCAGTATTTAAAGGGTGGCTACAAGAAAGATGGAGACTCCCTTTTTACAAGGAGTCACACAGAAATGATGAGGGGTAATGGGTACAAGTTATTCCTGGAAAGATTCCGGTTGGACCCAAGAGGAAAACTTTTCATAATGAAAACAATCAGCCACTGAAATCATCTCCCCAGTGAAGTGGTGGATTCCTCAACATTAACACTTATAAGATTAAACTGGATAGGGTCCTGGGCCATCTAGACCATGCTTTTGCCAAGGGAGGTTGGATGAGATGATCTTTGAGGTCTTTTCCAACCTGGTGTTCTACGATTCTAGGATTCTATGACATTCCAGTTTCTTGAACTGTGTAAAACATCAACTGTGCTGCAATTCTGCAGTGTGCTGGTGGGGAATTGCACCTATCTTTCGCGATTTTCCATCAGGTTCTGTACTGCTCAGGCATCTATCACATAAAATATGGAGCAGATGAACTCCTTAGAGTCTTCAGCTTATTTTTTTATATGTTGATTAATTTTATTGGTTTTTTTTAGTTTTGCTTCCAGTTGCAATTTTCACAAGAACATTGTGAACGTTTTTGGTGACAATTAGAGTGAAGAATGTCGAGTTTCCAACAGTGTCTGTCATTTTCTGCTGGGGTAGCAAGGCCTTTTGGAAGATTAAGATTAATCTTTCCTGCTTCCTGGCTCCTAAAGATAGCATCCAAGCTCTCCCTTAACTGCACTGCAAGTTCATTCCACAGCTAAAAGCTCTCCTTATCAAAGATCTGTTCGTACCCCTCCCTCTCTTCTTCCTCAGCTTGCTTCCTCTTTGGCATTTTAGAAAAAGATTTAGCCACCCTGACAGTTTCCATATCAATACTCAGCATCACTGAGTTGCAAGAATCCAGTCTGGTAACAGCTAACTGGAGGTTCCCTCTACAGGCATATTTGGGGCTTTTTGTAAACCCAAAAATCAAAAAATGTTGGATTAGAATGATATAATTACCAGTTTTGTATTGCAAACCTTGGAACATTTGCATTTTCTTCATGAGATTTACATTAAAGGTCTCTTGGAGAATGTCTTTCCTCTGAAAACACATTTTGATTTTGGAGAAGCCCAGCTTTTCTCGCCAGGTCTGCTGGAAATTCAGGAGGAACCAATGTCAGCTTTGCTTTGCTGGAAAAATCTGTTGCAAATTCTGCTAGGGGAGGAAGAGCTTCATGTAAACCCGGGGAGGTGCATAGAGATCTGAGCTCTTTAACGTAGTTGGGCATGGACCTGCCCTGATCTGAAAACGGAGCATTCCCAAACTCCTTGTCTTTGCAAGCAAGGTGCTCCCATTTTCCCACTTGGTGTAACAAAGGAAGAGGCATTGAGTGCTGACACCCAGCAGGGGTGCATCACTGAGGCACTGAAATCGCAAACAAGGACTGAATCATGCTCAGGACTCTGCTGAAGTCAAAGATGGTCCTGTGCAAGCACCTGGAGCTTATTCCATGGTCACAGCTTG
This sequence comes from Rhagologus leucostigma, assembly GCA_013397725.1. Classification (NCBI taxonomy): domain Eukaryota; kingdom Metazoa; phylum Chordata; class Aves; order Passeriformes; genus Rhagologus; species Rhagologus leucostigma. Next base: position 1,586,352 of record VZTD01005050.1, read on the forward strand.
GATTGACGTATGTGATCCTGCACTATGGCAAAGCTCACATTGATCTTCATTGTGCAGGATGAGGATATGAGTGAGCTGGGACTGAGGAAACACTTCAAGCACAAGAGACCTTTATAAGTGTTTTAATTCCAACCTCTTGCTTTAAAATTGTAACCGTGATCTACGGCGATAATTTATACAGCAGATTGGTAGTAACGGTATTGTGCAGTCAGTGTGATATTGCAAATGGGAATTTCATAATTGCTGATTATTTTAGAAATGGTGTCTTGTAAAAAAAGACATAGGAGTAAGTGATAATCAAGAGGTAAGGGATTACTGCTGTTGATTTAAAAGCTTGCTGAGGCAGATTCGAAATCCCAAAGCCAGAGCATTTCTTTTAGCAAATAAAAATGCAAAGAGGAACGGACTGGCGGAGTCTTGCTCGAACAACTGGCAGGCAAGTAGCAGTAAATCATGAAAAAGCATTTCCTAAACTTTCCCTTTTAATAAATTAGGTGTTGTTTGTAAAATAGCTTGGGAGAACATGTTAACACAGAACTGCTAGCTAGATAACAAGCCAAATCCATCTCTGCATTTTGGCCCAGTTGCACCAGGGATGAATTTGGCTCTGTCTCTCTACAAACATAAATCAAGCTGTTTGCATTTTGTCATTACACTATCCCTGACCCAAGAGTATACATTTCCTGGCAACAGTAATTAAAAGCCTGACAAAAACACTACACATTATCTGCATATTTTTTTCTTCCTTAGCAAAAGCTGTATTTTCCCACTCCTGCTCCTCCCTAAGTATGGAAGATTAAGGGGCCCATCCAGTTTCCTGTGAAACTGAAGATAAAAATTCCTCTGGTTTTGACAGCAACAGCAGTGCTTTCTTCATTTGGTGATTATTTATTTGATTGATGTCTGAGCCAGGCAGCAGTCCCAGCTCCACTGGCTCTGTGTTTGGCTTATAAAACTTCTCTTGTCCGTGGCCACGTCCATTCTCTTCCAAAGAGAAGAGGAAGGCAGATGCACCAGGGATGCACTGGGAGCCTTCTGGGTTCCCAGGTGTTTGGGGGAGTTGGCATCATCTAGCAGGGATTTCTTTGGGAAATTCACCAAAAATAAGAGCTGCGTGAGTATTTTGGGACCACACGTATCTATTTAACCAAGAGATTCACCATGTCACTCATGGGTTTATTCTCTATGGAATATTTTGATGAATAAACCCTCTTCCAACCCTTATCAGACTTCTCTTCCTGATTCAATGCAATCCAAGACTAAATAAGGTGTATAACTAATAATTGCAGGAATTTCCATCATGGCTTTTCTCAGCTAGATATTCCAATTAGAATGAGAGAATTTGCATGTGCATCAGTTATGACATACAAGATAATATTTACTGGGCATCAGCAAACCTCTGCTGAGAGCAGTGCCAATTGCAGTCCTCGTCTTTAAGGAATTTTCTGTGCAAAATAGTTCAGTCCTGTCAAATTCTATTTTCAGAGAAAACCCCAATGAGTGTTTCAGGGTTTATGTTTCCAGGCTTTTGGCAATTGCTGCATCTGAGGGTGGTGTATTTATTCCCCATGCAGGGAGCTGAGCTGTTGACAATGCAAACTCTAATGAATGCTCACCTCTGCTGGAGTTAAAACTTGCCTCTGCTCACTTGGGATTGCTGAACCTGACTTGTAGCCTTTCAGCTGTCATTGCGAGGAGCTGGGAGATGACCAGAGTCATCACATGCCCTGCAGTCAGTGGTTCAAGAGAAGAGTATTGTTACTGGCTGCATCTAAGAAACCCACCAAGGTGCCCTGTGAAGTTTTTCCCTGACTAATGGTAAGAAAAATATCAAGAGACAAAACCAAAATCTGTTTTCCTCCTGCCTTGCGTGTTTGCATGGCAACTTGATAACCCCAGTGCCAGAATCAGCAGCCCTTTTCCATTAGCATAACTAAGCAGTCGTTACCACCACACCAAAAAAGAGCCCAAATCTGTTTTTTGCAGCTTCTGAGAGACAGGCTGCAGGGGGGAGGTGGATTTTCCACATCTGTTTCCTCCATCCACCTCTCGTTTGCTGCTGGAGGGCAGGAAACACATTGCTCCGTGCACCAGCCACTGACCCCTCTGGGAGTCAGCCTGCAAGCAGGGCTGGAAGTCCTTCACACTTCATCTGGTGGAGCTTTGAAAACATGGACTGCTGTTAAACCCAGCCTGACTTGCTGTGTCAGGGCAGCAGTCTGAGCAGAGTGTTTACTTTGGGTATAGTAAAGAAAAAAAGAAAGGGAAAAAAGAAGTCAGTAAAGGGAAGGAAAAACAATGGAACCTGGCCTCACCAGGGGCATTTCGATAGCTGTGCATGTCAGTGTGACGAGCTGGCTCCTTCACGGGTATGCCCTGGCTGTCCTTTCACACTGAGCTGCAGATCAGTTCTACCAAGAGTCCCCTTATTGCCTACTTCTCTCTGCTTCATAAATCTCCTTCAGGATGTTGTTTCTGTAGAAGGAGCCATGTTTGAGTCTTTCCTGCTATGAACAGGGCCCTAAAAGTCCATCACCTGACTCCAGCACCTTCCCTGTCGCACCCCAAAGAGCCCAGTCTCAAGGCAAGGTTGTCCCCTCTCTGCCATTTCCCCCTGACTCCCATGAAGTTCCCCTTTAGTCTTTAAGTGCTTCAGGATACTGGCAGCCAGTGTGACACCACAACATGATCTGCCAAAGAACTCTCCCACTTGCTCAAGTGCTTCCTTGGGGCATGTAGCTGTTGGAACTTGCAAGGGTGTTTGCCATAGCAAGTATGTGTCTCTATTTCTAAGGCTTCAAAGCATAGAAAAAGATGTTGTTCTTCCCCACCCACCCTCTCCTGACAAAGAATGTTTATGAGCAATTGAAGATAAACACTCATCATAAAAAAACTTGTCATCTCTTTTCCCAGTAACCTCTCGGCATCTGGCCCCTGTCTCTACTGCAAAGCCAGATAAGTTCCCTTCCTGATTTCATCCAGCTCATTTTCACACTTTCCAAAACTTGAAGCTTGCACACTGATGAGCCCTTGAGACTGATAGAGAATAGCCTGTGTTAAGCAAAAACACCAGCCAGGTCTTCACAGTGCAACAGCCTTTCCCAGAATCTCCCACAGCACCTTATGTAGTTCAGCAGAGGTCAGGGTGTCATTTCAGAGGTCAGCTCTTCAGCTTGGGTCTTGCAGCGTCACTTACCGGGGGCCCTACTGAGGCTGACTCCCTCATTAGCAAGGGAAGGGAGACAAAAAGGGAAAGAGGTTGTAATTTTAAGAGATTTCTAAGTCCTGCAGGAGAAAGGAGAAGGCAACACTGAATTGTACCCATGAAGAATACAATGGATTCCTCTGCGAGGCAGGAGAGGGTGCAGAGAGTTGTGCCCTTCTCAGATGTGCACAGGTACCCACAGCTGGGTCACGGGGGAGGCTGCGCAAGGAGGAGAGCGAGACATGCAAAGAGCCGTAGCAGAGCAAGGACAAAACGAGGTGCTCTGCGATAACATCGTGACTCCCTTCAACATTTGTCGCATCATAAGCAAACATCAGTCCAAGGCAGCGTTGTTTATCCCACACTGGGAAGGATGTGCGTTCGTCTTCACCTCACCCCGACCTTTTAATCCCCAACGTTCTCCTTAATGAGACGTGCTCTGAATGCTCAGCAGATACGAGTGCAAATGAATCCCCGGCGTGCACGGAACTGCAGGGTTTAGCGTGGGGTGTTGATACAGCTCTAGGATTATATACAATTAGACTGTCTAGACCACATTCAGCAGGGATGTGGATGGGGTGAGGATTACCAGCTGGGAAATCAGATATTCAGTGAGAGGGTGGGCAGCTGGGTTGGGGCGGGAGAGGAAGCCAAGTGGAAATGTAAGAAAGCACCAGATAAATTGCCACTGGGCCGGATGTATTGTACACCCTCAGCTTCCTTGCACTGGCTGTTCCCTGTGCTCTTCTGCAACAGCTCAGCCCTTTTCAGTCTTGCATGTCTTTCCTCCTCCGCATCCCTATTAGCATGGAAAATGGCATTGCTTTCCATTAACACTGGGTCAGTGAGACACAAATTGGACTATAATCATACAACCATAGAATTGGAAGAGACCCATAAGATCATCAACTCAAGCTATTGAGTCAGCACTGTCAAGTCCACCATTACACCATGTCCCCAGGTGCCACATCCACGTGTCTTTTAAATCCATCAGGGACAGTGATTCCTCTTGGTTCATACAGAGGGACTGTGGCAGAACAAAACCTGAACCCAGGTCCACAGGATGTTCTTCTAATCCTTGGTCCTGCTCACATCTCTGGTTCTTCCCTTCCAGTCACCTGGGATGTTCACCTTGTTACCAGGTATAGGAGTACTCCTATAGAAATCAGAGTCATGATCTATTTGATGTGCCACAGCGAGTACTACTCACACTGAAAACAAAAATGTCCTATTTTGTTCCTCTTGATATTCCCTGCAGGTGGCTGGGCTCAAATCTACCCCTGCACCAGTGCTGAGTATTGAAGAGATGCATAGGGGAGATGACTTGTCCCTCCTCAGCCTCAGGCTCATGGCACACATTGTTTCTCCCATAGTAAGCAGGTGTAGGAGTGCTTTGGGGACACTTTGCGTGGCCCTGTTGGGACATGGTGGGCACAGACCACCCTGGGTGGATGGCCCCAGCTCTTGCTCCTTTGCATTGGGCCATGCTTTGCCTGGAACCGGTGTTTTGGAGCCAGATGGTCCTGCAGCTTGTTGCTTCTTGCAGTTGGGTTGTGCCAGCCTGAGCAGACGGATCTGAGGGGCCTCGGAGAGAGCAGGAATCTGCATTTGCTGAAGCGTAGGAGCTATTTTAAACACATCAGCAAAGTCTAGCGTGGAGAAAACCCTACTGCCTCAGAAGCATATTTAGCCAATCTGATACAGAAACCTGACCGTATTTTACAAAGCACATCATTTACCCTGCTCCAGGCATGGCCTGGGACTGGGAGTCTTCATGCAGTTCCAGCTGTGGGGAAGGAGAGCTCTTTCTCCAGCAACCAGTTGAGGAAAACCACAATTTTTCATTGCATGAGCTGGAAAACCAAGCACCTAAATTCATCTGCTTCTTTGTTTACTCCTCCCTCAGTGCTTGCGTTGAAGGATCTTCAGGTACCTCTTGGCACCAATCTTGTACCCTCCCACTCTCCACACTGAAATAGGACAGGAGGTTGGGAGGGGGAAATGTGAATTTTTTGTGGCGCTGTTCAACCTGTCCTGTGGGCAGCAGCCCTGCCTGGTGGTGTCCTGCCTGCTCTGACCCCAGAGCACCAGGAGCTTTCATCCCTTCTTGGGTAACTAACTGGTCCTACGCCCAGGGCATGGCTTGGTGCTGAGGAGTGTGGGTGCTTTCGTACTGTCTGTAGCAGAAAGAACAGAAATTAATCTCTCTCTGCTCTTGTCAGCCCTTACATCACAGATATTACACAGTCTCCAGCTCTTTGTAGTTTCCAGCAATACTTGGCTTTGTGTAACTCCTCAGTGGCTTTCCCTGTCTCCTCTTGGCCCTTGGAGGTGTGCTGCTGCTCACTGACATCCCACTTTCTGCAGGATGGAGGCAGGAAATACTCTGCTGAGCTTTTTGGCTCTAAGGATGCAGTTTCCAGTCTGAACAACCCCCAAGGGACTTGAGGTTTTATTCTTGCTGTATGAGAAGCAGCAGGAGCCATAGGTGTGGGGTGCTCAGGATGTATCCCACCACCCCACAGCTGGCAAAACAAATCTTTCCACGCAGTTTTCACCACCTGCCCAGCTTCCTGCTCACAGGAAATCCAGCCTCCCCCGCTCCTGGAGATGAGAGCTGGACCTTTGTTTGCAGCTCCCCCTTCACAAATAAAACCAGTGCTGACTAGTAAACACAGCCCCATTAAATGTACAGAGCAACACTCAAAGATTGGAAGATAATGGTGGGTTTTTTCTACCAACTTGGTTAAGAGGAGCTGCCAAATCCTTAAACTGTGTGCAAACAGCTCCTTGTTACTGAAATTTGCCTTCCAGCAGCGCCCTAATGCCCCAGTTGGGACTGGGGTCCTGCTCCATACCTGCTCTGCTGAGGTTTTCTGCATCTTATGCACTCAGTCTGAGAGGCTGGTTGGGATTGTAAGAGGAGAGAATTAGGGACAGATCCAACCTAGATACAAAACTGACTCATCAGGAAGAGTTTAGCTGCAGAGAGTGTGACATGCAAATGGATGGAAACAACATGAGGATCACTACACCGGGTCTGACCTGAGCTAGATGAGTATCGAACATCCAAATAAGTCTGAAACCAGTGACTTCAAAAGCAGGTAAGCATATCCCTTCAGCTGTGAAGATTATATTTCCCTTCTAAAAGTGCTAATAGCTTAAACCCCCTTAAATTTGGTCTTTATACATCTCTCCTGCCCTAACTAGCCCCATACAAGCTGTGTATCCCCCCATAAACGAAAGGGTCTCAAGACTGAAGAATTTAAATAATTTGAACATTATATGAGCCTCCATTTACCTCCTCCATACACAGTACTTCATTGCCTTGAGTTAAAGGAAAGAAGACTATAAGAAGAAGTAGAAATAAGAGGTTTAGGTTGGATATTAGGAATAATTTCTTCACCGCAAGGCTTGTCTGCTAGAGGCTGCATCACACAAAGAATAACCCCGAAGTCCTACTCTCCAGCAGAACAGGAGAGGGAATGTCCCTCCTTACACAAGGAGACGTGGAGAGGGACAGTTCATCTGGATCCTTGCACACAGACTTTCCTGAAATATGTCATGGCATGCAATATTTTTAGTATAAAAATTTACTATTTTTTTCTTGTCTAAATCTTTTTCTAATAACTGTTAGCTTGGAGCTGCTGGAGAATCACATGTGAGGAACAAAAACCTGGACCAAGTCTGTAGTGCCAAAGTGGCTGATCTCCCACTGAGCACAGAGGAAGACCTAATTCTGGAGAGGAAGAATCTGTGGAATACAGAAGGCTGGAGGAAGACTGCTTGCAGAAGCTTCCAGAAGAGGATTTCTGTCTAGCAGGTCTGCCAAAGGTTCAGTGCTCCCTAAAAGCAATGCTGACAACAGATTGTTCTCCTGGAATTTGCTTTGGGAAACAACTTTTATGATTAAAAGCAAAAGCTTTAAATGGTGCTGACTGTTTCAAGGATACTGATATTTTAACTGAGAAAATTAGTTTCTCCCGTAAGAAGTTTTTCATGGCTAGGGATCTGTGGTGGTCCAAAAGTAGTTTAAATATAAGTGATTTACATTTTCTATAAAAAAAAAGTAGGAGGTGAGGAAAGTTTCACTGAGCACAATGAAAGAACTCTGGATTTATATGGAATAAAATAATAACCAGGCTGAACTGCCAAACCCCTTAACAACCACATTCCCTTCCCAGAGATGGAAAAAGAGAAGGACCAGCACCTTTTTTTTTCAACCTCACATTTCCAGGAATCTTTGCTTTGTTTTTCACATCAGGATTAGAAGAGGTAGGGGTAAGTTATCAAGATAAAGGTCATCCTTAAGTATATTTAGTCTGATTGAAAGTAGGAAATACCAGAAATCCCTCCAGATTCCCAACTCCACTTGGCCATTTCAAGAAACACAGATAAATCCCCTAACATCTGCTTGCCTACCAACCACACCAAAACGGAAACTGCAAACCATCTGCTTTTTGAAAAGCAATACCCAAAGCAGTTTGTTCCTGAGCTGGCTCATGCTTCAGGCTCTGCACTTTCTCCATGTCAGTGATCAAGGGCAGGGAAGGGACCCTGCAGAGGGACACTCCTGGCTCCTTGGCATCTGGGGGAGCTGCCAAGGAACCCCCTGCCTCTCTCTGCTCCCCTTCAGATGGGCTGTGACAAAGGCCCCTGGTCTCAGGAAAGACAGGTCAGGGCTAGTTCACCAAACATGAAAGGATCTGCTCCCCGGTCCCTGACATGTTACGTGGCATTTGTATTTTGGATCAAGTCACAGGTGCCATGGGTTGTTAATTTAAATTCTATTCAAGGTGTGTGCTGTGTATTTGCATCCTGTGCTGCAGGAAGGGATTTTTTTGAAGTTTTTATTTTTGTCTCAATGTAAACAAATGGACTATAATTTGGAAGAGTATCTGTGATGCTGCAGATGCTTTGAGCAAGAAAAGAATTTTTGTCACTGGAGGGTAAGCCACGTTGAGGGAGCTCCATGTAATAAAACACCCACACACCTTGGGCCCTTTCTTCTCTTTTATTTCCAGCACTGCCTGGGATTTTCAGCTTCCCGGATATACATGGCATTGCAGAGGGGATCACACATGAACCCTACAATAGGTGCTGTGTAACAGGGATGGATGTAAACAGAATCCAGATCGTCCTACCCACAGACTCACACTCTTGCTGCAAGGTCGCAACTGGCTTGACCACCGGTCACTCATACAAAGAAAACTGCAGTGTGCTTGAGGGAGGTGGAGAGGAGGTTAATCTAGATCATGGGGTATTTTCTGGTTTGCGAGACCCAAATCAGAGGTTGAACTCCACTTTGCACTGGTGGGTTACTTCAGCAAAATACTTTCTTAGAACCTGCTTCATTTGCCATTTTTTAACCTGCGGCTCCGCTTCTGCTCAAGCAGCTTTATTGCTAAGGATAGAAACATCTTGGCCAGTTTAGGCTTTTATCACGTTAGCTACTATCTCAGAAAAGGATTAAGTTCTAGATGACAAAATATTTCATTCTCTGGTAGCTGGAGAAGGAAGTTGTGGCTTACTGGAGAAGCCCTGTGAGCAGCAGAGAGCCATGAGCAGAGGAGAGACCTGCTGAACCCGGAAGACTCTGTCTGTTTTGCAGCTGAGCAAAAATGCAGTTGCTTCAGCGCTGGTTAAAAATACCTGTGGCTTGATCCTGCCAGACTTGAAGGAAGTCTGCCCTAGGTTAAGAAAGGCATTTAAAAAAAAGTCATTTTGCAACAGTGCAGATGTTTGCTTTAGTTTCACTGACAGCACAGGCTGGCCTGAAAGGCTGCAGGAATGAACACACACCCATGTCTCACTGGGCAGCTCACCATCCACAGCTGGCATTTCCATGTTCTTTATCACTACAAGATTTAATCATCTTCCCTCATGCAGAAGCAGATGAGCAGCACATCCAGTCAGAGTCCTTAATATATTAAATTACTGAAGCTACATCCACTTGCTGGTTACCTGCAAAGCCCCTGATTTCTGCTCAGAAATGTGCTTTCTGCTTTGCTTGGATCATGGCCAGTTGGCCTGTGGTGCAGCTGTAACCACACCACAGCAGCAAGAAGAGAGGAGCCACCCTGAGGGTTTTCTTTAGCAAGGAGCCAGAACGTTGTTTTTCCTTCGTTTCCCTTGGTTTCCTACTTTGGCTTTGCTTTCAAGGTTTGTGGAGGAGGGATGGGTGGTTTTTGGCTGGTCTGTGGAGCTGACGTTTCCCTGGATGCTGTGTCCCTGTGGGACTCGCAGCCCATGCCAGCGTTGCTGGTGGTGTCTGTGCTGGGACAGGTGATGGATGATGGGGCTGGTGAGGTTGCAGTTGCAAAGCAGTGGTGAGAAGGCTGACAGAACTCGCTCTTTGCATCGCACAGGGCTCACGCTAAAGCCATTAGCAGCGATCCCTGTGCCACAGATGTTTAGGTAATGGCCCAGAGCTACGGAGGGAGCTGTCACCAAAGAGCATGAGGAGGAGCATGAGCCTGCTCTAGCCCAGAGAGTGGAGGTGGAGCTGGCTTCCTGCAGCAAGGTTAGCAGACACTAACCTTGAGAATTTGTGGCAGAGCTTTGCCTACTCTTTCACTCCCCAGGCAGCCAAACACCCTCACCCTTCCTCCTGGCACTCTTTGCAGCTTGTTGGAACCTACAAACTCACCAGGAAGGTCCTCAGCAACACATGGGTGCCTGTGGTCAGAGTTAGCCCCTTTTTGCAGTAACAGGCCATGGGCAACCACAGAAGAGGAAGATACTAATCTAGTGCCTACCTAGAGGGAGGCCTAAGCAGGTGCCGAGGAGAAAGCACCCTCAGCCTCACCATGCAAAGCAGCTTCACAGCCACCCAACACAGCTCCTGCCAGCTTCCATGTCCAGCCTCACAGAGGTCTGGATTGGGAAAGGCTGTTCTATGCTGCAGTCATCTACAGAAAGATGCACTCAGCAGTTGGACATCAAAGTGGTTCCCAGAACTTTTGTCTCTCCTCCCAGTTCCACTTGGCATCTTGCTGGTCCTGAACTGAGTTTTGTTCAGATATTCATCCTTGAAAGTGCTCAAGGCCAGGTTGGATGGGACTTAGAGCAATCTGATCTGGTGAGAGGTATCCGTGTCCATGGCAGGAGAGTTGGGCTAGATAGTCTTTAAGGTCCCTTCCAATCCAAACCATTCTGTCAGTTTATTCTACTATTTTATGATTTATTAAAAACAATCCTTTTGTTGTTTGTTTTTTTTAAAGAGTATTTTCTTCACAAACTTGCCTTTCTCTTGGCACCATTGTGTTTTTAAGTCAGAAAAATACGTGGGTTTTTATTTTTAAAATAGACGCATTCCTGTGAGCAATGCTAAAAAACAATAACAAAATTATGTCTGAGCTTTTCAGACTTTACATGGAAAATATTTGTTATTCATCTGCTTGAAAAATTACATCAGCCTTGCCCATGTTCTCTCTTTGGTGGAGTTCAGATAAATCGTGGTTCAGAGGGCTCAATATTGATTCCCACTTGACTCTCGAAACACCAGTCCCAGAGCTGTGTGCTTCTCAGGGCATCTCTGCTCACTAATTTGCCTGCAAATGCCAGAGCCAGGAGGTTCACTTTCATTTCTCTGCCACAAAAAATAAAAGCAACCTTGTGACTGATTGCAACTGATGGAGGGTAAAAGCCACATGGGTATGAATGTTTCATTTCATTGCTGCATCCTCGCAGCGCTGCCGTCAGGACGTGGCACAGACGCTGCACATGAGCCCTGTGTGTCCCTGCCAGGCTGGTTCAGCACTGACAGGAGTGGCGAAGATGGCAGAGCTTGGGTTTAAGGCTTTTTTTTCCCCTACTTTTTTTCCACATCTCTATCGGCTCAAATGCCATTCCTCAGCAGGTTTGTCCTGCTGCACTGCCCTGACCAGCAGCTGTTCAGTTGTTGCTATGTTTTCCCCTCTCCACTCCCAGCATCCTAAATCTCAGCATCTGCAGCTGGTGACAACCATTTGCACCATGGCTTCTATTATCATAAATAAACAGGGAATTCAGGTTACAGCACACACGTCCCAGCACTGGATATTACCAAGCAATTAATTCACTTGCCCAGAAAACTCTAAACACCCTAAATAGATGCCCAGGCAGCTTTTTCCAGGGTCCTTTTCCATCAACTTGCTGTCTGGGTGGGCCCATATTAAACACAGCCCCCCTCCTCCTTCAATCTATACCCACAGATTTGCAGAGAATTTTTTATTTTATTGACCTGCACACAGCAAACCAGTCAGGGAAGGAAAGGTGGGGGAAACCCCACACAGCTGAAAGCTGTGCTGGCCTCTCCTTTGTTTTGCCTTATCTAGAAAGTCACAAGAGAAAGATATAATCCATCCAGATTTTGAGTCTACAAAGCAGATACAGCAGCTAGGCCTGAGAAGTGGTTGTAACACTGATGATGGATGGTCTCTTAGCAATCTGAAGTCTTCTCTTTGTAAGAAATACCTGTTGTCCACTTCCCCCAACATGTCTGGAAGCAGGAATTGCACAAGGCTCCCAAAAATAAATCTGGGCAGGTAAAGGTAGGAGGAGCAGGAACTTCCCACCAAAACAGGCTCAGAGCGGCAGAAAAAAGACTCTGCTGGATACCTTTTTAACAGATGTTTTGGGACTTGCCAATGATTTTAACAGCAAGATCTACCAAACTGGAGTTAACAACCTTTAGCCTGGTTGTATTCATATCCAAAAATTTACAGAGAGGTTTCATGGCTCATCGTTTCTTGTTAGTAAAAAGGGAATTAAGTTCTTTAAAGGGGGATATGGACAAATTCCTCTTTATTCATGCTGTAAGAACCTGTCTCTGCAGTGTATGGATTGAGGGAGAGATCGAATACTGCATGTACCTATAGTCACTATTTTTTGCAAGGGAGAAGGTGAAAACCAATTTCAATTGTATTAGCTGCAAATGCCTGACCCACAGCACCACCATGTTAACAAACTGAAACAAATCCCAAGATGATGGACAATCTGTAATAGACATGCAACAAGTTCCAGGCCTGTTATCACAGATATCTCTCCTTTCATTCATCACGATCTGAATGTCAGCACATTATCGTCCCAGCTCAGGCCCATCTAGAAAAACTGGTTTTAATTTGCTCCACAGAATGGATGCAAGCTCCAAACATCACTCATACCTGATAAGGGCTCATTCTCCAAGACTGGCAAGTCTGGCTGCTTCTGTGGTGATTCTTCTTCTTCGTCGTCTTCTTCCTTTTATGTTGCATTAGAAAGCAGACAAAAAAAAGAAAAAGAGGGAAAATGCAAACCATTAAGCTGTTTGTCAAAACGAGACAGAAAATGTCGAGTGATGCTAATACCAAACAGAAATATGAATTGCATCAAAAACATCTCTTATCAAACAGTCTGGTAGCTCATGCCTAGCATTAAAGCAAGGCTCCCAACAGCCCTGTGTCAGGCATCACCTCCCCATAATGCCAGTAGCACATATGGAGGACATGAAGCTCAGAAATCATGTGAAGCCTCAGAGAACTACACAGCGTTTGACTGAAAAAGCTGGCTGGACCCAGCTCTAAATCCAACATTTAATCTTGACACTTGAACCCAGTGTTGCCTGTCTCATACTCCAGTTGAAGTCATTAAGCTTATCTGTCCATTTCAGAAGAAAAAGTTTTATTAGAATTATTCAGCTTTTCCGTATTAAAATACTAACTCCATTCCTTTGAAAAATCCACTGATGCCAAACACAGAACGAAGCAAAAGGCTGAATTACTATTTTTTTTCAGATTTTTCCCCTTGATAAGTGAATGTCTTCAGCATTCAGAGGAAAAATCTGTTCACAGCTAAACTTCTGATTTGCCATCGCAGGTGTCTTGAGCTAGATCAGATGAGCCCTGCCATCTACTGTACCAGCAATAGTGTGTCCAGCAGGACCAGGACAGTGATTCTTCCCCCTTATTCAGCCCTGGGAGGCCTCACCTCAAATCCTGCGTTCAGTTTTGAGGCCCTCATGACAAGAAAGACATTGAAGGGCTGGAACAAGTCCAGAAAAGGGCAACAGAGCTGGGGAAGGGTCTGGAGCTCAAGTCTGATGAGGAGCAGTGGGAGCTGGGAGGGGGTTCAGCCTAAAGAAAAGGAGGCTTCTTACTCTCTACAACTCCCTGGCAGGAGGGTGTAGCCAGGTGGGGGTCAATCTCTTCTCTCAACTAACAAATGATAGGACAAGAGGAAATGGCCTCGAGTTGCACCAGGGGAGGTTTATGTTGGATAGTAGGAAACGTTTTTTTACCATGGGAGTTGCCAAGCAGTGGAACAGACTGCGCAGAGAAGTGGCTGAGGTCTGGAGGTATTTAAAAGATGTGTTTTTGTGGCACCTGGAGTTGTGGACAGGAGTGTGAGCGAGGCAGCCTGGAGGGCTCTGTGCTGGCAGTGGCAAAATGCCACAGAGCTGCTGGCAAGGCAGGGAGGCGCTGCCGGAGCATAAAGCAGGCAGATCATATTCGTCGTTCAGAGTAGTATTTCCAGATTAAATATAAGAGGGAAGCTCAGAGAGGTCAGAGGCTGAGATTGACTTTCAGAATGGTGCCTTTGACATCCAAAGAGGGAGGACAGGCTTATTAAAAATGCAGTGTGGATTGCAAATCTGTCACACACCCAAGCCACCACGTGGAGCGGGAGGATGGATGAGGCGGTTATGGAGAACCTGCTGACAACAACAGCCTCTCGAGTGACGGGTCAGTGAATAGTTTGCTGCTATTCAGCATTGTTTTGACAGAAACTACACAAAGCAACTGTATGGGGGGCAAGGAGCAAGTGTTCTCTTCCACTTGGAAGCTTGTTTAAAATCTTGTGGTGGGGAAATAAGACCATGAATGAGAATTAAGTTCTGCTTTGATTTAGGAAAATCAGTTTAGTGAGGCAGAAAGGAGAGGGGAGAGAAGCAAAGGGGGAATCATGGGGATGGAGGGAAGGAGACGGCAACAGCAATGACAGAGAGGAAGAGCAGGCAATGCCACTGGGACATGCTGGGTGAAGGGTCCACCAGCTTCTGCCATCTCCGTGGCTTTCCACTGCTGTGTCCACTCTGGAGCACACCAGGTTCCACCTGCTGCACTGTTTCTTGGCCACAGTGAAAGTCCCTGTAGGAGACTAAAGATGACAGTGTCCAGCACAAGGGTAAATGCCAAGAGGAAGCCACACCATTTGCAGGCAAAGGTTTTGCATGCCCTGCTCCATTTCACTCCCTCTCATCTTTCATCCCTTAGCAGCTGCCCGATGGCTGCCTCACCACCATGATGGAAGCACCATTAACTTGCTGCAAATGGAACTTTCCCCATAGGAAAATTCTGGATACAAAATTCTGGATAGGAAATTCTTCATGTTTGGTGAAAATTTAAAAACAACAGTATTCGTCGGACGTTGAAGGCCGTGACTCTCGAAATGTTGCCAAGATGTCTCACAGGTGTTTAGTTTGTGTTTGAGCTTATGGATGAGTGGGGTATGCTGTAAGTGCTCCGTTCTCATTTTACAAACGATACTCTGTCTCTAAAACCATCTTCTTTTTTCAGGAAGTGGAAATTTCAGGCAGATTTTGGGGACATAGAAGCCAGATATCCTGGAAGGTACAGATCGCAATGCAGGGGGAACCTGAGATAAGGGAATTATATTACATGAGTCTTGACTGCAGCAGACCAAAATTTTTGGTGAGGGAGGCATTTATTGTAGTTGCAAGATGTAGCATCAAAGCATCCAAACAGGTGTAACTCACTACTACATGGGGCCACCACTTTCCCCTGGCAAAGTTTAATCAGACTGAAGTATCTTGGCTGTGGCAAGGCTGTGAAACAGGATGCCCAAAGAAGCTGTGGATGCTCCATCTCTGGAAGTGTCCAAGGCCAGGTTCGATGGGGCAATGTAGGATTCCTTAGTGAAGAGCTGCGGGGTGGATCCAAGGGGAGAGTGTCGCTTTCCTACTTTTTTATTTTTAAGAATATATTAATTTCTGTATCTCTCAGAAATGCAGTTGCCTCAGGCAGTAAAGGGAAGCTGGGAGAGAAGCTACATGGAGTAACAGACTCCCTGCCAGTAAGTACTGTGAAAATCCTCTTAATGCCATCTCCCAAGGACCCTTCTGAGAGAAAGGAATATGGTCACCTCCCTATCAGGCACAGGTTTAGCCTGGCTTGGATCCAGGTAAACTTTTCCAGTGTATCAATGACTCTGGAGGTTGCAAGCACTAAACCCTGTGTCTCTCCTCACAGAGACGGTCACACGCTCAACCCAAACCTGGGGTCGTGTGCCCAACCCAATTGGATCAGAAAACAACGGGACGAGCAGTACACGAGTGCTCCTCCTTGTCAGGAGTGGGCTGATAAGGAAGGGGTGGCGTGGTTAATGACATGCCAGGGGAATGAAATAATGTCTTGAATGAAAGCACCGTGATAGGCAAGAGCCATATTTATGGGTGTGCAGGGCAAGTAACATTTCATACATATTTCAGCACTTCTAAGATAAAAAGAAAAGGTTTTCTTACGGGCCTTGTGGAATAGATAAGAGGATTTATAATAGCCGCATTTCTGGCCCATAGTCCTTGGAAACGAATGTGTTTGCTCCACAAGCCAGCTATGACATAGAGACAAGCTACATGATCAGCTCATTCCATCATGTAATTTGGGCTGTAATAATTAAAGCTGATCTTTCTGTTTCCCCTTGGCCCAGCAGAGCGTGCAGCTGTATCACCCTGCAAAGAACTGGTCATATGGCTGAGAGCCAGCCATGGTTTTAGCAGTAGGGTGCACGACTCTTACCCCAGGTCTTGGCCCTTTACCTCTCCCCTCTTCTGTCATGCCCCACCTCCTCTGGCAAAGTCACCTCTGGCCCCACCACCACGACTGGTTTAAATTCAGCAGCACCCTTCTCATGTGAGAGTTATTTGGGAATCTATCCAGCAGGCACTCATCACCTCCATCCCTCTCCTGCAGCACAGCCACAGCTCATTGAAAATTCGGGCAGGGGTTTGACACGAGGGGACAGAGCCAGGGAGCAGAGCCCTTTGCCCGCATGAGCTGCCCCCGCAGAGAAACACAGGCTGGAAGGGCTCTGCTTGGAGAAGAAGTTGAGAAGGAAGCCCAAGGCTGTGGTAAGTGATAGATGAGTGACCATCCATGAACCTTGAACAAAGAATCTCTAAACCTTCCTAATTCACCTCCCAAGTCCATGCTGGGGGAAGGACATGGGTGATAGCAGGACTATGGCTCTGTTTGGACTTTCAGCTTTGGTTCTCACAAATTTCTGATGTGCCTCTGCAGCTCACAGACAAACCACAGAATTTTCCCTCGGCAGAAAATCTGCCTTTGTGCCTCTCTAACATAGACTGTGTCTCTTCAGTCCCTGACAAAGAACAAAACCCACCAAGTCTCCGGGGATAAAAGTAAAGCTTGGAGAAAGCTGTGGGATCCTGAAAAAGCCATTGATAACAGGATGCACAGGAAGGATGGAGGATGGGTGTTCACATACGTCCTGTCTGCTGTATCTTTTCAGTGCCCACCAGGCCAGCAGGGAGCACTTGATCTGACAGATGGTTTTCTTCAGCCCGGACAAGCCATGGGGGACATCACACACACCCACACTTCCCAGCTTCCGCTCCCAGGCTCTCCTAAATCCCAGCAAAGAACCTCACTGCCCTTTCACACAGATGCCTGGAGACTAGTAGCTGCCCCCAAAGTGTCCACATCCTCATCTGAGAACTATCAGAATTACTCCTCCTGAGCAGAAAGGACTTTGTGGCTTGCTCTGACCAAAGCCCTGACACCTGACACAGACACAAGCTCCAAGTGTCCCCTTCCTCGAGGTGGCAGGAAGGTGCCACTGGGAAGGTCACTTAGAATCCCATGTTTATAACGTGCTCACCACCACTCTGAGCTCCCAATAATTTAGAATAGTCTATGCATTACTCATGCAAACCTGGAATTGCCCACAAAGACCACAGGTGACAAAAGCCAAACCAGTCTCCCTAATCCAGGGCCCAGGGTGGGTGAGGCACAGCAGCAGCTGTTCTGGGTGTCAGATGTAATCTCTGCCTTCCAAGTGGTGGAGAGTGGAGTGTCTCTAATCCACCCAGACTGGCACTGTTTCTATGATTCACCTTGATAAATCCATATGCAAGAACTTCACTTGCTCAGGGCTACAACTGGCTTTAGTGGGATCCCAAAAGATGTTTAATTATTGGCATATAAAACTCGATATAAACTAGAAAAGAAAATCCCATCCTATTCCATCAACAAAGGCACCAGCCTCACCTTAAGGTCAGAAAACAGCTGCTGAGCCACACTGCCATCCATCCCTCACCCAGATCAGAACTTCGTTAGCAGAAGATTCCCCTCGTCTTTAATTTAAGGTGTGGATCTAAGGCAAGCACATTTCTCCATAAACAGCACAAGTCCCAAAAGCATGTGGGAGCCAGACGCTGTTCTTGGTTTGGGGTTTTCAGCTCCAGAAGAAGCTTCCAGATGTGTTATGAGAGGCATGTATGCTGCCTATTGCTGCAGGATCTGAGTTCTTTCTGCATAAAATCAATAGCAAGTCAGTGGGGAATTTCCTGGACTCATTTGCTTTCTCTCGTTTTTTTAAATATACAAATAGGTGTAGAGAATTAAATACTATTTCTCAAAATTATATTTGAGAAAGTTTTTTGATTTTGAGAGGATTCGCTTCTCACCTCATCTGTGTTGTGGCTGTTAGAGTTAAAAGGTTAGTGGCACAGCCAGCACGGCAAAGTGGCTTTGGAAAGGGTCCTCTTTATGGTAGAATGGCTTTTCACAAAGAGGGGTGGCATTTTGGAGGGGTTTAAAGCCAGTCAAACTGGTCGTGCCTGATCTCTTCTTGAAGTTCACTCCCTCTTGCTGGTTTTCCTAAAGGAAGAATGCTTTGTCACAAGCTCTCTCCAGCCCTGCCCTAGGCTTTGTGATCAAATGCTGAAGCCCATATAAACAGCTTTTGTACTTTCTGCCTGGAAAACCTCTTTGTCCTCTTACAGAAACATTTTCTCACAATTTCTTTGGGCAAAAACCACTTTCCAGTTGAAATAAAAGCCTCACTTTGTCTGTCTCTAAGCCTCTTGATTGTATTAAAAGGCACTAGACACATCAACAAATTTTAATTCCACCTCAAGATGAAAAAGGCCTCTCAAACACTTAACTCTAATGTCTCAGCTTGGAATCATATTCCAGTCTCCGTCCTGTTTGTCAAAAACAGAAAGTCAGTCCTGGTCTTCCACCCTCTGGGTCTCAAAGGTGGCCCTGAGAGTAGACTGGGCCTGCAATTATTGTGTATCTCTAAATTGAGAAAGGGACTGTAGAAACAAACTGAATGAAGGGGAGGAGGGAGGATCCCTGGTCATATAAAAAACACAGGCTAAAAAAAATAAGTAAAACCTTACTGGGGACATGGCATTTTATAGATTTCTTACAGAAAGGAGTATGTTTATGGCAAATTTTGAAAGCTTTTGCTTTTGGACCAGTTTGGAGGAAAATCAAATTTTGCTGCTTTTTGTTTTCCCAGGAATGATATACCCACCAGAAACAGACTGTGATTTTCAGACAGCTTATCTATAACCAGCTCACTGCTACAACACAGCACATTCCCTGGCTAAACTTGTTGATTTCCATGTTTTTTGCTGTCCTGATTTCTGCCTTTCCTGCAATATTTGCTCTGCACTTGCAAAAAGACACGTGAGCTCCTGAGTACAGGCTGATTCCCATTCACCCAAAACAGAATTTACTGGCAATCACCTGAAATAGCCACATTTTTAATAATGATAGAGTGGCTAAACCTGTAAGGAGAGTAGGGGTTATATTAAAGCTGCTTGTCATTACTTTAGAAAGATAAGGAGACAGGAGGCTACAACAGGAAGTATTGCTTAATGTTTGTGCAGAAGAGAAATCCCTTTATATTCCATTTTCTATGACTTTTACAGCACCACCATGAATTTTCCCCAAATCTGAAAGGGAGGACACAGCTCACAAAAATTGGTAATGAGTCCATCCAGTGCCAAAGAGGAGATGGAAACCCACAGTATTACAGGTGACGAACAGCTCAAGCAAAGCAGGGCCCTGAGCTCTTTGAGCAGGATATTTGTCACTGAGGAGCCTGGTCAAAGCTTTCTCTGCATAAAGGAGCAGGTCAGAGGCAGAGCAGAGGAGATCCATCCAAAAACTGGCAGCAAACTATCAACACAGGAGTTTCTGGGCGGTGGGAAGAGGAAATTTAAGATGGGAGCTGGACACAGGCAGAGGGATGGGCCAGATCTGCCTATCTGCCCTCAGCAGACACCTGTGTACTTTTCTATGTAGAGGACACAAAAAGAGATCATTTTTATGAGAATAGCAGTATTTGCACAAATTTTTCACAAAGAACAAGTCATGTAGGCTTCTTTACTCCTTTCTTTACTTTCATTGACATTTGCTTAAAGTCTTGTCCTTGAGACATTTAGTTTCCTTCAACTTCCATTGCACCCCACACTGCTTCTGGTGATCCTGCAGTGCGTGGCTATATTTGAGAGACTGGATATTTAAGGAACACAGTTTAGAAGATAATTTTCTTGAATAAAAACATTCCCCCACCTCCTCACTCTTGCTGTGTGTTTTGGTGCCAAGGGAAGATACTGTTGGATCTGTGGAACTGAAAAGGGAGTAGATGTGGCACTTTGTGATATGATTTAGTGGGCATGGTGGTGCTGAATCAAAGGTTAGACTTGATGACCTTGGAGGTCTTTTCCAACATTAATGATTCCATGGTTCCATACCATTATGGCCCATAGCTAGCAAAGATAGGCGAGCAAGTTTGCCTGAAGCAAAAAAAACAAAGTTGAAAGCAAAGGGGGAAGAGGAAGAGGAAAAGAAAGGAAATCCTCATCAAATCCTCATTTATATATTTGTCCTTGATGCAGCAATACTTCCAGATGCCTGAAATGTGAGGCCAAGTTGTGCAATGCTGCAAAGGGCTTTGCAATAAGAATTGAGAAAGCAGAAGCTGCTGGTTTCTGTGGTTAAAGCCAGCTGCCAAACACCCAGGAATGGAAAATGTCCCACAGCAGGGCCGCTCCTGCCTGCTCTCAGGCTGCTGACATCCCAGCATATACTGCAGGTGCTTCTCCAAGCTTGCAGGAGAGCAAGCAAGGAGCCTTCATGGAGCCTCCCTCTTCCCTGGGAGCGGGCTGTGCTCTGGGACAGCCCCAGAGCACCTCTCGTTCCTCTCCCTTCCCTAAAGGTCCCTTTGCCCACACTGCTGCCCCTGGGCTGTTGCAAGGATCAGAGTTCCTGTCTCACCTGCACATTAACCGCACCAGAGCAGTGGAAGAACATGAAAAATAGGAAAAAGAGGGATACAGGTTGTGTGTCACACTACAACGCTCCTCTGCTTGGTACTGGAAGCACCGGGGGTGCACAGCACAGCTTCCAAGCAGGAACACCACCTCCATCCACTGGCGTGCCAATAATGGGCAGCACCACTGCCTTCACCCTGGCTGTGCAAGGGGATTTACTGCATTAGCAGGGCTTGGGTATTTGGGTAAGAGGGGTCTTGTCCAGCAAAGCTGGAGGGGCAGGGGAAGGGACAGGTGGAAAAGCTGCAGTCCTCTCTCTTGTTTCTCAACTGGAATTTATTTAAGAAGCAAACAAATGTTTGCTCATGCATTTTTCCTTCTCTGTCCTGCCCTTCATGTTGAGGTTAAAAGGGAGGAAATGGGGCAGGAGAAACGTTTCACTTCTCAGTTTGACAGAGAACTTGGAGGCTTCAGAGAATTCCAGATAATTGTGCAGGAAGCATTTTCAAAAAATTTGGGGTTTTGTTAGAAAAGTGAAACTATCATTTTCCCATTGCCGGGAGTTAGGGTCTTAGAGGATCCCCTGACCCACAGACAAGTGTCCATCTCAAGGTGGGTGTGGGTGGCAGACACAGTACAGGTGCTCTGCTTGTGCTGCCTTGGCTAGAGAAATACTGGAGATAATCAGATTATAAAAGCAATGCTTGAAGTTGTCAGCACTGTCCTTTCCCTCACTGCCTCGGGATGGCTTCTAAAATTCTGGGGAATGTTCATCACTTCCCAATAAGTTCTCTCCCAGAAGGTAGGAGCTAAAGACACTCACAGCTGTTCCTGTGCTCCCACACAGCAGGGGAACAGCTGAGATATTTTTTTCTTCATTTTTCCCTTTGTAGTACTCAGCTGATCTCCCTCGGGCCACAGCAGTGGAAGGAAATATAGTTGCTCTGGGATGGCAGAGGATGCTACGTGCACGTGTCCTGTGAGAGGAGGCATGAAGGGACAGGGGAGCTCAGTGCCTTGGATGCCACCATCCAGCCTCATGTGCCCCTTGCCTGGGGAGCCTCTGTGCCAGGATGGGCCAGCCAGGATGTGGGATGAGCATCCCACTGAGCACCCTTGTGCTTCATCCCACTGGGTGGGACAGGTTCTGACAGCATTACTTGGGACTTGCAAGGGACCTCCGCAGCTCCCAAGGGAAATCAGAGCAGCCCAAAGGCTCATCCGAATCTATCTTAATCCCACATTTATATGTGAGCATGGGTGCACATTACCTGACAGGCTGTGGAGAGAGGGAGAAGCCTGTTCTGCGATTAAATGAGCACTGCATAAGGGTGAATGTGGATGTCACAGACAACTTGAAGAATGCTTCCAGCCTGAATTTCCAGTATTTTCTGGCCTTTAGTGACACACTAGAGGCCTCAAGTGACACAGCAATCCAGAGGTCACATGTGTCAAAGAGCACGGCAGTGGGGTGCTCTATGGACAGTACATCACAGGGTGTAACGCCTTCAGGTTCCTGGCTTTGCACTACACGTGTGTAGATACCACTACAATTCACCAAGCAGATCTTCCTATTTAGATATGTGTTCTGCAGCACCCTTCTGTGTGATATTCAGATGTACCACATGTACAAGCCCACCAGCCTTCCGTACAGCCATCCCCTCCATTCTGAATTAGCATCTGGAGTCTTGGCTGTAAAACTCAAAGCAAAAATTTTGCCTCCTGCTCCTCAGAGCACCCCATCTCTCTCCTCTCCAATGCAAACCTCCCCTACTGAGGTTCTCTAGCACTTAGGTTCTCTTGTTGGCCCTGGGGACACACTGGGTGTCTTTTACATATTCCTGAATGGGTTTCTTGGCTCCCATACCCTGGTTTCAGGTGTTCCTCTTTGCCATGGCAGAACTTCCTTCCTTCTGCCACCACCCTTCACTCCCAAAGAGCCTGTGCCATCCATCTGTTCCTGTGCATCCAGTGACGTTCTATTCTTAGAATAATTTAAAAATCCACCTAAAAGAACAAACAAAAAAAACCAACCCAGAGCAAGAGGCATGGACACCAGAACCAACTTTTAAAAGTCTCTGGTTACTTTTGTCTCAGAGCCCAGTGATTCAGATTCTGCCTCTCGCAAAACTGTCTGGGAGCTAAAAATATGTGACCTCTACAAGGAGAAATACATAAATCTGCTTGGCCTCCACAAGTCACCAAACTTTCAGGGTAATGAATGTTCTGCAGTCTCTGGTTTATTTTCAACTTCACTTCTGCAATCATAAAAGTCTATTAGTGCTGAAAACCTGGAATTGAACTGCCCTTTGGAAAAACTAAACTCAGATTAATGTACAACTTGCTCTGCTCAAAAGCACGAATTAGTCACACAATGTTAAATCACTCAGATAGAAGTCTCAGAAAAGCAAGTACCTTTCTTTCATGACTGGTACTTGGCTATTAATAAACTAATTAGTGTAATAACTGTATTTCTTGGCTATTAGTCACTCAGATGGGGGTCACTGTATTCTTGTCCCAAAAGAGAATTGGTTTAAGTCTGTTATAATCTGATGGATAAAGATTTCTCCAGTCTGCTTGTTCTTGTTGTGAGAGTTTGAGCAAACTTAAGCCCCGTTAGTAAGTGTCCCCATTTCCCACAGAGCACACTCCCACTGTGAGCCCTGGCTGCTGACTGGGTGCAGAAGATACACTCAGAACCACAGGTACCCAAACCTACAGAGCCTGAAAAAGACCCCTCAGCCTTGCTCATGGGAAATGCAGTGAGATGTCAACCCCGCAGAAAACCTAATTATTGCCCACAAGTTTGAAGGAGCAGGCTGGTGCTCTTGTATAGTCAGGAGTGGGACAGAGAGAGACCTGACAGATCATGTCTCTGCATGTGGCGGGGACACCTGGGTGTGTCAGGCTGGAAAGGCCCTCCTGAGTCGTGAACTGATCACCCCCAAACTCCTCTTCAACCCTACAGTACGGGATGGGCCAGCCAGCAGCAAAACAGCAGCCTCTGTGCTCTTGCTTCTGCTGAAGCTTGGTAGAGCTTTTGGGAAGGGAGTGGTGAGATCTTTATCAGCAAAGTAGCTTTAACTATTCTAACAAATGTTTTGTCTAGCAGAACAGTTCTGTGGGACCAGCACTGAAAGCCGGGAGGGACCCTCAGAGGAGCAAATCAGGTTGGGGTGAAGCTCTTTGCTCAGGCAGTGCCAGCATTGGGGCTCTCTAACAGTTCCCCATCCCTGGTCACTCTGTAAATGCACCAATCTTCATGCCAGCACCAGGACAGCAGGGAGGGGGCAGGGAAGGAAGAGGGAGAGGATGGGCTGCCCTTTTTGGTTGGTGTTTAACAATAAATTTGATATTGAATTTATGCTGTGGGAGCCTTGAAGGATGGTTTCTTAGCCTCAGCTATTCTGCCTGTTCCTTTGCCTTATAGTACTGTCCCTAAAGCTCCTGGTGGCTCAAGATTAGGCCTGCCACATTTTTAGCTGGGATTTGCTAAGAGGAAAATCCTCATTACAGTTTGGGAACTACCTGATGGCACATGTACAGTGCAAGGAGGGTGGGCAGCTACAGCAGTGGTGGCTTGGACTCCCTGGACACCCAGCACCCAGATCAGAGGGGCTGCACTCCTCTGCTGACATTAGACAGGAAAATGAGGCAAAGAGCCTTGGAAAAACCCTTTTATCTAAACATACTCACATTGGTAGAAATACGATCTAAAAATGCTCTGCTTTCACAAGATGAAAACAAGATGCACAGCCCTGGGGTGCCTTAGTGCAGGGGTTTGTCACATCCCCCCTAAATGGGCATGTTCCTCCTCAGTGATTTATCCCCAACTCTCCTCCAGCCCCCCTCTGTGCAGGTGGCACGTGGAGGGACTGAGCTGTACATCAGCTGCAGAGCAGGAGGCTGAGTACAGTCTGCAGCACAGTTTGAAACACGCAGAAATGCAGACCGCGGAAACGATATCTGGGGAAAGACATCCCCTCACGGAGGGTGTATTAAAACCCTTGAGCCAGGAACAGCCCATGTAATGTGTGTATTGGGAGAGGACACAGCTGTAGTGGGAACTGAGTTGTTAATATCGCATGAGTCATTAAATGCATGTTACATGGGGTGGTAGCAATGTGGAGAGGGTTACTCCCTCCTTTATTGCCCCAGGAAATTCATCTTTTCATCCATGTGCAGGAATGAGAAGAAAAGGCTTGGGGACTCCCTGTGTCCCTTCCAGCAAATACATCACTACCTGTCCATGGGAGACACCCGCACCATCTCTCATGTGGGCTATCACGTGCTTTTACAACTTTTTTTTTACATGTAGCAGCATGAGTAATTTTTCCTGGGATCTTCTAGACCAGATCCTGACCACGACAAGCCTTGGCAGGGCAGAGCTGGTGATGTGCTCCCACAAGTGGGCACTGGCCGGGCTGCTGGGCTTGGGTCCCATCACACTCAACCCACATTCTCTGTTTGCAGCCAGCACCAGCCTTTCTCTTGACTTTGGTGAAGAGATTTCCTGGTCTCTGCTTATAAAACCCTCTGAGGGAAGCAGGACCTCACTGTCCTGGACCAGGACCAGCACTGGTATGGCCTTTCAGTCTCTACACCCACGGTTCACAATCAGTTTAAGCCAATCTGAGACCATACTGTCACCCAAAGATGTGATCCTGCCTACTCCCTGCCCTGGTTGCGTGTTTCTGCTTGCTCCCTTGTGTCAGCACAACTTGTGGTGCAGCTACCAGCTAGTTGGATCCGTTTGGTGGCTCATTTTTCAGCCAGATTAGCAGGCTGACCTGCCTCACCATGTGGTTCCACAGCTGCTAGCCGGGCACAGTGGCGGTGGCAGGAATGCACAGCCAGGAGTAGGGTTGGGCGGGACAGGACAGGCAAGCAGGATTGTCCCTTTTGGCAGCCAAACAGAGCTGCATTGGCTTGAACTGCTTGTGAAAACCTGCTTTTAATTTTCCCTTTGGTAAATACGAATAATTCTCTTTTAATGGGGAAGTTGTGCGGCTCCATTGTGTTTCAGAATCACTCTAACCACAGCATCTTTCTGCAGATCATAACTGAGTTAAGTGTGTTGAGCAAATAATATTTCAGCTGCTAGCAGTTGAGTCAACAGCAGGGTGATCACGATTTAATCTTCTGTTTCACAGGGGGAGACTGCACTGTATTTTACAAATCCTTTTTCATCACAATAGGATTCCCTGAATCAAAGGCTCACAGGTGTGAATTTTGGCCAGGAACAAACAGTTGCATTCCTATCAAATGCATTCTGCTTTCCAAGCACAAATAATTTTCAAATCCTTGGTCCAGGAGAATTGCTTTCCAGAAAAGGAAGGTGTTGCTGCCCCGTGAGTTCAAAGGCCCATCAGGAATGCGGTGGTTAGGATGCTGCTAACAAGGCATCTTCCATTACTGAGGAACAATTCCTAGAAGTTAACCAGGCAAAAATGCCTACAGGAGGCTCGAACTAGCAGAATTTACAGAAAGAAGTAAATTCAGCCATCAGCAGTAAGAAAGCTTCATCCCCTTTTCTTTTTCTGCAGAAGCTGAATAAAAACCCTGTGCTTCTTAGCTCTAAGCAATGCCCTTTCAAAACTGATGGAGTAAAACAGACATGTCTTTCAAAGACAAGCTGAAAAGCTGCTGAATTTTCTTGTTGGTCTTTGTGGGATATTGCTATATAATAGTCAATGGGTGTGCTCTTTGGGAGGTTGGATTAGATGTGCATAAAGATTCCTTCTGCCTTTTCAGGCTATTCATTTTGTCATATGGATTTCTTTCAGAGTGCCTTCTTTTTATTACATCAACATTCTGAAGACAGGCAGTGATTTCTTATTCTCTAGAGGACTTTGCATGGCCACATCAGCAGAAATGAGCAATTTTATCCTGCAGGGATGTGGGAGTACCATAAATGAGAGGCTCCCAATATGCAAGATGTAAAGGAAAGCAACTCCTTTCCCAGGAATGTGAAGTGGTCAAACCTTTGACTGTCAGCTATGGTCTAATTTCAAATATGTCATGAGAGATCAGAGGAATTTGATACAAATTCATTTCTTGGGTGTTTTAGTATTGATAGACTTCCTTGCAGAATTTATGCAAGCAGTGGATTGAGGCCAACAGGTCATTTGAGCCTGCAGGCTGCTTGCCAGGGTATATCCTGGATTAAGGCAGGAAGGTGGAAATGAAAGGATGGAGCAGTCCTCCTGTGCGGGTGGGATTTGTCCATATGCGATATTGCTCTGTGGGGAAGCCATTCACCCCAACTCTTTTAGGACAGCTTCTTATCCTTCAGTCATGCTTGGGATAGCTTTAGGAGAGACAAGGTTAGGGAGCAGGGAGCTCGGCAGAGCACGGAGCCTGTATCTCGCCAGCCACTGCTGATCACAGTGAACCTCAGTGTTTGCACGCAGTGAGGCAGAGCCCTGTTGCAACACCAGCTCCATCTGTGGGGTTACTGCGGTGAGACTGCTCCCTGCCCCACCAAAACCTGCTCCAAACCTCTTGACTCCCAGCTGTGGCAAGAAACTGGGGAGCAGAGAGGACAAACGAAGAGGGCAGGAGTGCAGATGGAGCAAGGTTAATCCATGTGTCAACCTACAGGTCAAAGCTGGGAGGAGAACGGGGTCCTCTGCCTGCAGCAGACGGCTCTGGAGGGAAGGAGGCTCTTCTGGGGAGGAGGGCAGGTGAGGAGCCACTACACAAATCTGAAGCATGTGCTGTCTGCATATGCTGCTCTGCAAAATCTGGGTCAAAAAAGGAGGTGGTCTAAAACCATAAGAAAGTATCTCCTTGTAAAACACGTGCAATCCAGATGTAATATCCAGAAAGAACAGCCACCCTCATCTTCAGCAGTACCTGGCAAGCTTGGGGTACTGAAGCTGCAGACTCTTCTCTCTTGAAGTTTTTGCAAATATGAGGCAGGAGATTTTGTTTGTAAGAGTCTCCCTGAAATAGGGAGGAGGAGAGTCGGTTTGGGAGGTGCTCCGTAAGTTGAAAACAAGCCACCATGCTCTGTTCTACATGTTTTTTCTTAGAGAGCAGAAGGTACTGAAGAGAAACCACCAGTAGAGCTGTAGCAATTTGGGGTGCAGCTACCAGAGCTGCTGTAAAGTGCCTTGATCTGGCGGGAAGGGGGACAAAAGAGGGGAAAGGGAAAGGGAAATGAGCTGCCAGGAGGGGGAAGCCACCAGGATTTGCTTCTCTCAGCAAGGCAGGGCTTAATGTCTTCTGCAGACAAGGCAGCAGCCTTCCACTGCTGCCCTTTCCGAGCCCAGCTCACTGCAGATAGCAGGGTAATAAATCTGTCAGTCCCTCAGCAGACAGACAACTCCCCTCTGCATTCCTGTGCGGAACGGCAAAGGATTATTAGCTGAATAACTCCCTTTGAAACCAAAGCTACGCTTCCAGAGCTCCTAATCTGACCCTGGAAGTGTATCAGCCACACAAATCTCCTGGTAATAATAGGTAAGGTATGTTATCATTTGGAGTAAGGAAAGCTCTGCATCAGATCCCTGCATCCCAGTTACCTGGGACATTCCTTCCCAAACTTCTCCACCCTTGTTTTCAAGCCAGTCAATAGACAAAGATAAAAAAGAGGTTAAAAAAACTAAAGTGGAGTAGCTCACTTCTAATTTCTTGCTGAAAAAAAAGTTGCCTTGCCATATTAGATTGCCCACGTCCTCTGAAAGAGCCGGAACATTAATCACACCTGTTCACCACACTCCCCTAGGGTAAGAAGAAAGATGATGGGATGCCAAACTCCTGCTTCAGTTCAGTCATTCTGCTAAGCTGCTCCTTATTATTTCACTTACAAACCTGGTCTGCAGTGTAACTGGTTTGGGTCCTTGTCCCCAGCTCCACCTGCACAGAGCAGGCTGGCAGGAGGAGGGAAGCACAGCATTGGAAGATACATACCCATTATCTTATTATCCTTCACCATCATCAGAGATCCATTATGACTGAGGTCCAAAATACATTAAAAGCCTTTGAACTGATCATTTACAGAAAATCAGCAGCATCACTGTAGCTGGGTATTTCTAGAGGTTGGCTGGTGTCAGGCTTGTGATGCATTTAATGATACAACCAGGAAAGACAGAAGAGCAGAGCCAAAATACCCACACTGTTACCAAACATCAATACTTTAAGAAGCCATATTATGAAACTAGAGCTTTCTGACATACAGTCATGGTGAGTATTAATAAACTTATTAGAGCTGATCCAAGTTTTCCATCTTAGCTTTTTGCTTTGTTTGCCAAACAACAACAATAAAAATTTCTTTAGCAGAAAGAGACGTCATTTCAGGCATGAAACGGTATGTTGTGTTTTGGGACAAGAATAAAAGATTGAAATTACAAAATACATAGTCAGGTCTCTGTGCCGCTCTTGTTCAAACCACACTGACTTTGGGAGGAACAGGAGAGGAAGCAGGATCAGGACAGGTTTCGATCACCTCCCAAAACTTGCCTCACTTCCAGTTTTTCAGCATTAAGAGTTTCTCTTTCCCTCCCACCTCTGCCTCCTGCTGGCCATGCTCTGGGGCTGTGATTTCTTGGGTGACAGGCTGGTTTGGGTGGGGTCTCACGCCCCTCTGCATTTACTTCTCAGCCTGCCCAGAAGTCCACCACCCTGGTGGCTGTGCTTGAACCAACTGCGCTGGGTCTAAAACCATAAGCAAAACCAGCTCACAGAGCTCATCAGCCCAAAAATCTACATTATTTGTTTGTTTTGGAGGAGGTGGGAAGGAAGTGGGGGAGCAGCATCCTTCAGATCCCACATCTAGCATTGCTTGTTATACATTACACAGGCATTTCAAAAGCTAGGTTAAGCTTTACAACAGCAAATGCACTTTAGGGAGAAGCATTAAGAAATAAAAGATGAACGGCAGGCTCAGAGGAAAAGAAGGCAAGAAGTGTGGAAAAGGACCGAGGGGCCAGACCCACATACTGCAACAGCTATCAGAGCAGAGAGGAAAATCACAGTGACACTGTATTTTAGGAAAGGAACTCGTCATGAAAAACCCATCAGATTAGATTAGACTTCTTTCCTCCAATGCCTTGGTGCATCTTGAAGAGCAGCATGGTTTCTTTAAATAACCTATGAGTTCTACATGGTCCTGCAGGTTGGGGAGAGTATTCTGGATATGCAAAAACACTCTGGGCTCAAATAGTCCCACCCTGGTGCTGGAGAATGGGTGTTCATGCCCCAGGGGCAGGTACAGTCAGGGACCACTTTCCTGCATCCACCTCCAGCACAGGGAAATGCGGGGAGCCCACCAGGAGCCCCTCAGCATTTCACCGTGTAAAAGGGAGGAGTGGCAGCACATCTCTGGTTACGAGCCCATATGGTGATGAGACATCACCTCGGCATGTCAGTGTCAACTGCTGACATGATCATAGCTTTTTCTGCCGCCCAAAGTCTCCTGGAAACAGCACACTGGGCTCCAGATGCTTCTTTATGTCTGAATATTTGCATTCCTCTCTCTTGGGGCTTAAACCTAACTAGGCTTTGCAATTAGCTCCACAAGAGCTGCCCCTTCTCCCCGTCCTTGCAACAAATACTGAGCCTCTGACATGAAATGGCTCAGTATTTGCACGTTGAAGGGCAATATAATAACCAGCTCACTCAATCCATATTTTCTTATTTATCTGCCTGTTCTTCAGAGCAGGGCAAAGCGTGAGCTCATGCCCTGCCAGGCCTGAGAGGCTAATCCCAGGATATTCCACTGGGGTCGTGTTTATGTTATTACTTCAGATGGCAATCAGGGCTGCTAATGAACTGACACACGGGTGACGAGAGGGGGAGAGCTGCTGACTGGGGGCCCAAGGAACGCCCCCTCCACTTCCCACATCCCTGCTCTCCCTTCCTCCACACCTCTGCCACTGCAATGCCACTGATTTCCAAGTCTCCATCTCAGTCCCCTACAGACAGTACCAGTTTCTTGTTATTTTTTATTGACAAATAACGCCATTAACCAGGCAGATTTTAGTGAGATGTTACGCCCGTTCTCTGCACATGCATTCTGCTGATTTTGTTGGAAAATCAAGCTCCTTCCTGTTGCTGGTAACATTTGCTCTTTGGCTGAGAAATGATGGCTGAAGGGAATGAAAACAATAGGATTCAATGAGCATTTGCTTCCAGGGGGTTTCTTGCCAGTGCAATTCCACAAGAAAAACTAACAATAATGAAAAATGACGTAAGTGCTAATATTATCTCTGAGAAGAAGTTAAATTGCACAAGCATGAGAAGCTAAAAGAATGGTTTAATTAAAATCTGCTTGTGTCTGCTTTCTTCCCTACGTGTATGAGTGAAGCCCACTGGGAAAATCCTCCTACAAGAAAGACAAATCCCTCTGAAAACTGGAGAATTCCCCAAAAACTTATAACCAGAAAAATAAGGACAAGGGGTTGCTTAAGGCCACTGGCTTCAGTCAGAGCCCAAATAAGTGGTTCCAGTCCCTGCTGTCCCTGGAGCTGTGCTGGGGCAGGAGCAGCAGGCACCCAGGGGCTGTTACTGTGACTTTGAGAGAGAATCTTGTTGGCACAAAAATTCTCTTCTTCTCCCTATACATTTACCTGTATCTATCATCGCAGGGCCATTTTTGGACCTTAGATACTTTTCTTTTTCACCACTCTAAATTGCACGTGAACAGATTCCATCCTACTAGGGAGATTTTTCTGCCAATGGATGGTGACTCAGCATAAATAATTTTCCTTTACTGCGTTGGTTTATTGTTTGAGTTTCCTGAGAGCTGGTTCTGTCACTCTTCCCTTTCAGAAACTGTGCATGATTTCAGACCAGAGGATCTCAAGGTCTGGGACTTGATTTCACACACTTTTCTGTTAAACAAAGTTATAATACCAGATGAGGAACTGCTGAATTCTTGTGCAATAAAAACAAACTTCTCTTGAAATTATGAGGTTACAACATTTGAAATGATTTATATGATTATATTTGGCTGACACATGAAAAATCTATTCTAGTGGGGGTTTTTTAATTTTTCATTTACAAATGCCACAGTTTTTAAAAGCTGCAAAGTGTGGAGGTTTGTGTATAATGGGAATTTTATGGTAGCAGCATAATGAATATTAGATGCTTCTGTCAAAGGATCACATATGATTGAATAATAGCAGACAAATTGGAAGAAAAATTTCCAGATAGTGGAGAAAAACACAACATAAAGGACTGAAGCTCACTCAGGATTTGAAGCTGAATAGAAGGAAGCTGAACTGAAACTGATTTTTGCTTAAGACGTATTTGCTTGTAATGTCTAGAAGGTCACATACCCACTCAGCATTGAGACAGCAAGTACCAAGAAGTCTTGGGATATTAAAGGAGTGATCTGTTGAGGTCTGGCAGGTCTGCAGAGGAAGGTGGCAGCAGACAGAAGAGCTTTTGGATCGGTTTGTGGAATCAGAGGAAGAATTTAGCTTAATATTAGCAAAGGACCTTCCCGTGGAGACATCCATAAATGCTGAACACACGTTACTGTGGTCCTCATAGGGAATAGGGCAAATTTTTGCTCACACAAATAAATTTAAGTCCGGAAAATGCCCCACTCTAGTGGGAGATGGGCCTCATTCAATGCAGATGTCAATGCCTGGGTCACTTAAGCACTCTTCCTATTGAAGACACCACTTAGTCATTAAGAATTTGTACCAGTCATCTGAAATCTCATTGAGCTGCAACCTGGACAGCAAAGTCACTCTGCACTTAATTAGTTTTCCTTTTTCACCTGAAAGGTTCTTGACCATGCAGCTGGTGTGTGGAAGATTAAGATCTACCACTGAAACAAGGTCCTGCACTATTACTACTTTTCATTGCCCAGTTTTGATTAGCTGGTGTTTGTTCCTGTAGATGCCAAGTGAAGGGCTCATGTTCCTCAGCAGCAAGAAGCATCTATTAAAATTGCACTTTAGGTACCTAAAAATTAATCTAATCTTTTGGCATCCAGCCACTGTTTTTCATAATAAGCCAAAGGACAAACACAAATTCTGTTATCACACAGGCCAGTTAGATATTATAAGTAATTTCCACTATTTAGATCTGAAATTGCAGAGCAAGGAACACATGGTTTGCGGCATGTGGGACTAAATATCATGCAGTACCTTCTACCCACTACCCACTGAATTATTTGTTAGCTCTGTTATATGCCTATGCTTAGCTTCTCTTCTTGTAGCCAGTACAACAGCAGGGCTGGAGGCAGCTTCGTGTGTGTACAGGTGAGAGGACGGTCCTGTCCCCTGAGAAGGCTTCATCTCTTAGCCACGGCATCTGTCTGCTTTGTGTCAGGGCAGGAAAGCTAAGGGTCCCTTCTGCTAGTGCTAGTTACAAAAAAGCGCTAATTTAGACAGAGCAGCTGGAGTGCCCTGACTGCTGGTGTGTGGGAAAGAGGGTGACAGAACAGGGCTACCTTCCAAATGTGTAGCTGCTCCCAAATTACAGCCTGCCATTGTTCTCAGGGGTGTTCAGCCTCCATGTGGAGTCCTTACCCAGCACAAAGCTCCGTGTACATGTTCTGAAGCAAAGCTCAAACAACAGCATTTTGCATCTGATGCTCTGAAATCAATGACAATCTCCACTGGGAGGGACCCTCCACACCAAACCCTTAGGTCTGGCTGTGCTCAGTTGTTTCTTTAGAGGAACTAATGGCCCAGATGATTTGGAGTTTTGGCACTGTTGGTGCACTATTTGTGGTCTAAATGTTTCCATTAAAAAGAATCAAGAAATTAGACCTGTGTTCTTATGGTTTAGATAGGACTTTTCTAAAGCTCAGTATTCAGGTGTGTTGTCTGGGGAAAGGCTGAATGCTGATCTCAGTGTAGAGCTGGACTGCCAAGCCATGGCCTTTCAGGTCAATATTTTGTGTTAACACCCAGCCCCAGTGCATTAGGTATAACAAGGTCTGTGGGTACAATTGTCCTCAACATATGGCTATGGGACAAAGAAGAAAAGCAGAAGCAGAGACAAATACTGTCATGCCAGAAGTGTGTGATGCCACAGGGAGTGGACTCTGAAGGACTCAAAGTAGTTATACTGCAATCTATTCTACCTGGATATAATGATAAATCTATAATGATACACATATTATGTATATATATACCTATACATGGAAAAATAAATTTATAAAGTTTTGGATTTCTTGAGCTCTGTGTCTCTGGGCCAATATAAAGTCAGGTTCATCTAAGACTTGGTCTTTATTTACAGGCAGTCCCCAAGGTCCTGCTGGCTGATGAGCAGTTTGGTGCTGGGTCAGGCTCCTTAGGTACAGAACTTCTTAGGTTACTAAAACAAACTCCAAACCAAGAATATTGTGGGGGACCATATCAAAGGTCTTCCAGAAATCCAGGTAGATGAGATCAGTAGCTCTTCTCATGTCCACTGATGCCACCACTCCACCAAAGAAGGCCATTTCTACAGCCACTCAGTCAGGTACAACTTGCCCTTGGCGAAGCTGTATCAGCCTTTCTCTTCTGTTTTTGCTGCTGGAGAGGGGGTGGCCATGGCGGCACCAGATGGGAAGACTGCTCAGCAGCCAGCCCTGGATCAGTAAGAATGCACAATATTGACAGAGTTTGCTTTATCAACGACAAAACAGCAGAGCTGCGATGTGTCAAGTCATAAATAACTCATCATGGGGAAAGTGTGCACCGTCTGGGCAGGGAGCCACAGCATTCATCCTTAGATACGCATTCAAATCAGCCCCATTAGTATCATATTCTTCTGTAATTACTCCATTGATTCAAACTGCATCTTATCTCCCCCCAGGAGCTGCAAACACCCTTTAATTTACTGAAAGGCAGGAGGAAGGAGAATGTTACCATAACATTCACTTGGTGTTCAGAGCAAGGCTATGAAGAACATGCAAACGGGGCATGCACAGCTATGGAGCTGAACAGTACCGGTTCTGCAGGTGCTGCAGTGAGCAAAGGCCAAAAACTGAAAGCTGATGGGATGACAGTGTTTACTTACACAGTAGCATCCCAGGACCCTCGTGCTCACATTAAGAGTAGAAGGGCTATGAACTCTTCACTGACCCTGGGCTGTTCCGTGTTGATGATGAAACTCAAAACCTGTCAAGTTTCACGCGGTCTCCAATTTCCTAGAGGAGGTTTCAAAGTGCTCCTGTTACAATATCTTGTTTTCAGAAGTACCTTTCATGAAACTTCACAAATTCTCCTTAATCCCCTTTAAATGAGGGTCTCGTGACTTCCAAGAACTCCCCGAAAGCTCCACTATTTCTATTATTATTGTTGGCACAGAGGAGGTTCATTACTCCCAAGAGCTGTTGGAATAGGTTTCAGGGTGGGAGAGGGCATGAAAGAAGCTCTTAGGCTGTCCCTCATCACTCTGCTAGACAGGAGATGCTGTAGAACAGCAGCTGAAATGCAACTGCATAACCCCTGTGCAAAAAATAACCCAGCTGATGCAAGCTGAGGAAGGAAGAGGTAAGAGAAAGATTTAGAAAAAGCAAAAAGATGAGCTTCTTGTCAAAAGGAGGAAACTGCACCATTTTAGTTGGGGTCAGCTAAAGCAATGCCATGTGAAAGATGAAAGGGGAGTTGTTGGATGGGGAATTCAGGCAGGAGAGGGGTGGCAGTGCTCAGTGGTCTGTGCAGAGATGTGCCAACTTAGGGACAGCACAGCCCGGGACAGGACACGGCGTCTCTTTGACCAGAGCCTGCTGCTTCTACCACTAGGATGGATTTTATTTTGCATATGTGCAGGCCATATAAGAAAATGAGTTGTGCGTTGGCCAGGATGAAAGGCTCTGTGCTGCCATTACCTCTGTGTTTGTGTGGGAGTGGAGAGCAAAGAAAAAATGTGATGACAAAGTCTGGTTTCACTTAGGTGCTGTTTACGTTGAGAGTGAAGAACTGCCAGCCCACACACACTCTCCCCAGACAGCTTCCAGCTACAGAGTCAAGATTAAGAGGGAGAGATGAAGGGAAACATTACAGTAGCTTGCTCTAGTAAGAGATTTTGGTCATAGAAAACAAGGAAACAGAGAGGAAAAAAAATCAATCCTGTTCAAGGACTCTCTCAAGCCTCTTGGAGGGCTCTGGCCAAATCACTAGGGCCATAATCTCCCAACTGAATTTGCCAAAGCATTAAAACATAAATGTAATTTGTATAAATGGCACTGTTATATTTGAGATGCTAAGCTCCTGCAGATGTCAGAGGAGCAAATGGTGTTAATGCTCCTCTGGCAACCACAGCCCGTGGTTGAGCATCCAGCCAGAGCACTTTGAAGAGACGGGGTTTACCCTTTGGGTTTAATTTTATTAAATTAAAGCAAATTTGCACCAGAGTGAAACTGGGGAAAATAAAAGTAGTTTTTCTTTGTTGTGCTGGAGAAAAGACTATCCCTATGCAATTCCTACAGTCCCATTGATGAAGGGATCACAAACATCTTCTGCTGAGGGGTGGAGTGAAGCTTTTGCCAAGGTAAGCAAAAGGACAGCTCAGTATTGAGCATTCACCAAGTAATGATGTTCATTTCCTGCTAGTTTTTAGCTGCTCATCAAAATACTTAACTCCCAAGGCATACTTGAAATGCTTCCTTCAGGAGTCAGACACTCAGGCCCACAGGACTGTCCAGCCCCTGAGGGGGGTTTGAACACAACCACTCTCAGCTGTTTTCCCAGGAGAGCATGAGAAGTGCCAGGAATCCTCATTAGCACTGTGTCCCTAGGAGCTGGTATTACAAAACCATGAGCATGAGTGTGTTTGACTGAGAAGTCCCATTGTTTTCAATGGACTGTTGATATATTCCATGTATTTATGGAGTTTACCTACAGGGTCTAGCTTCAGTGTAGGGCTTCACCTGGGCTGCTACTGGTGTGTCTCCTCCATCTCAACTGTCCTCATCTCCTGCAGTCCTGTACCTCCACTCAGTGAGCACTTTCCCCTCCTGTAAATGTGTGACAAGTCATACCGAGCTCTGTTTTACATCACTGTCTTGACACTCAGACCAATTCTGAGCCATGGCCTGGTAAAGTTGTTGTGAGTTATCATGGTACCAACAGCCTGTGTGTTGTGTCGAGGGTCTTGAAAATAAGTTTCACTGTGTCAAATCCACTGTGTGGCTTCTCCAGCCAAGGAACTAATCTAGGTATCAAAAAGTGATAGGTGAAAAACAGACAAAGCTACACATTCAAGGTTTGAAAGTAGCTATGAGATCCTCTAAAGGCTTCTATGTACCCTGAAGGTATGACTGGCACTTTATCTAAGAAGTCGCAGGTGAGACCAATTTCATTGAGGCTCCCCAGGAGCAATAGGAAGCTTCATCTAACATATCATTCCTTGTTTAAGGTCTCAGCTTCTCATTTTCTGGTGGCTCAAACAGCTTGAAAGGGAAGAAATGATTCCACGGTGCATTGGATGGTGTTTGGGTTTCTTTTCTTTGGGAAAATAAACCAATCTGAACTGTGAAGGTCAACAGAGTTCAAGTCAGGTGTGTGATATTGCAAGCAGAAAGGGTCACTGATATGCTTTTGTCAACATGAAACATTTATTGGAGTCATAGCACAGTTGTTGGTTCAGAGCAATAAGGATTTCTTCTAAGTTTCCACCCCAGAGTTTATCAGTTGCTAAAACTGTATTTGGCAATAAAAAAAGAGAAAATTTTTCATGCTGTAGCTGAGGTTGAAAGACCAGGCAAGCAAGTTCCTGTCTTTAGTTCTGGCAGCTTTGATTTATGGCCTTGTAAAGGCTGATAAAGACTCTCCAGGCAGTAGCCAAAACACAAGAGAATTAATTCTTTACACATCAGAATCAGGACAAAGATGCAAGACGTCAAGTACTTCATTGACATTTAATCATGCTTTATCACTGAGGCAATCCCTAAATATTAAAATGATGGTTGGTTATTTACAAGCATATTGCTGCCATGGTAATTGTGACCAAACAACCCTAACTCAATCTCTTTGGTAATTATTTTCAAATCTAATTTCTGTTTGGATCATGTTTATATCAGATTTAAGGTTGGCTCCATCTGGAGCAGATGCAGTCTTCTCATAAAAGGAATAATTGATCAAATTCTGGATTTGGTTACATGCATGCAGCTCCATTGTAATCCAAAATATGTGACTACATGTCCCAGAGGGGAGGGTCAGCTGGAACATCTCGTTAATTAGTATATTATGTATTGAAATTAGAATTGTATGCTGCTGTTAGTGAAAAGTGGACTGATCCTGTGCTTGAAAAGGATCATGCTGACAGGTAGACAGCAAGTCTCTTGATGCTGGAAGTTCTCAGTGTATTTGTCCTTAACTAATTGATGATGTCATTTTACAAATGAAAGAGACAAAATACTATGAGTGGTTTTCCTGATATTACTTCAGCTTTTGTTGAAGAATTTGATGCAAGAACACGAATTAAAGGTCTCCTGCGTAGGACTCTGAGATTCCTGTGTTGACATAGCATGTTTGCCTTTGCCACTCAGCAGCTATATGTTATTTTAATTTATAGATTTCACTGTGATTGCATAGGAAATAGGACAAATTCTGTCTGTTTTGTAGCTGGAGAAACTGAGATACAAAGAGAAATTCAGGTATGACAAGGAGGATGGAAATCTGTGTCTTCTCCATTGGGCCTCACTGGCTCCTTTAGCAATGTCTAGATATTATTATTTTAGGACAGGCATGAACTCTGCTTTGGGACTGAAATGCCTCCAGCTCCTGTTCTTCATCAGTTCTGTGCTTTCTCCTTTCCTCTTCGTCCTCACACCAAGGCCAGCCATACCCTGCTCGAGGAGAACCTGTGTTGTCTTTCTCTCCTCATGGATCATATTTTCCCTGAGTCCCTTCCCTTAGATGTACACCAGATGTCCTGTGTGCCTCCCACCACCTTTTCTCTCCATCTTCTTCCTCCCTCTCACACCAGGAGCTATGTGTGTCGTCCCCAGCCCATCACACGCCTTGACCATAACCTCCTTCTCTCTTTCCCACTCCCTGCTGCAGTCCCGTTGCTGCGACCCTCTTCTTCCTCTCCAGATTATCATGTCACTTCCCCAACTGTGGCAGAAAATCCAAACCCCCCCAGTATCTCCACACGCTACACTTTCATCCTCAACCCACCAGAGTTGGTCCACATCCTCCTGCATTCCTTCTTCCACCCGCTGCACTCTGATTTCCAACCAGTGAACCACAGCTTTCCCAAATACCCCCAACTTCTTATTTTGCTTCAATTATTTATTTTCTCTTTACTTGAGAAGGCAATCAGTGAGGGTACTAACATTTTAAAACCAGTTGAGCTGATGGGCAGAGCTGAGGGAGGGCACTGCTTTGCTGTGGGGTGCCAAGAGCTGCTGCTAAGCAACTGTCACAGAAAAGCTGAACAGGGATACTCAGACACCAAGACTGTTTCTCTCCGACTTGCCTCCAAAATCATCTCAGCCCATTGGCTGCAGAGTGCCCTGGCAGCCTGGGATTGATGGGATGCAACACCTGGGCTGTGTGTGCCATGGAGACAGAAGTGCTCGTGTGTGTGACTTCAAAAGTGTCACCAACCAGAACTTGGCAGGAAGGTCTCAATGCTGAGGGGCAGCAGAAAGCCCAATTCTTGCTCTGACAAAGAGTTTCCTTGCAGATCTCCCCAGTGACAGGAAAACATCAAGGCGCTTAGAAGAAGATGTTCAGCAGGAACTTCAGGGCAGGACCACACATCATCCTGATGGATGTTTCTTTTGTAGCTTGTTCTTAAAAAATCCCTAAGACTAGTGATGAAAGATTTGAAGGGGTGTCTTGGATGACTGAATTTGAGTCACACAGATTGTCCAGAGGTATGGGATTCCTCCTTCTGACTCCTTCCTCCATTCCTGACTTCTCCTCTGACTGCAGATTCATACAAATTTTACTCCTAAACTGGACCATGTGTACTCCTAGAAAAACCCCTGGCACAGGTCAGCCAGCAGAATCCTTGCTCCACCACTCCATAGGCATGGAGCATCTTTGGATTGCTACAGTCTCGACCCTTCAGCATTGCCTGTTCCAACACCACAGGCCTGTGGAGGTTTGGGATGTCTGTGCCCAACATAAGGAACCTCTTCTGTTACAGTGAACACTCACAGCATGAGAGAGGTGTTGGCAGTGGCTTTGACAGCACAGAGAAGAGCAGCAGGTGAGCAAAGGCAGGGTGAAGTGGTTGGAAGGGAGCAGGCAGGAGCAGACAGAGGTCAGGAATTGTCACAAAACCACTGTAAAGCCAAGAGCACCACAGGCTGTCTCAGCAACAGCAAAGAGATGCCTCGTGCCTATAATCTGCATGCATTACCAAAATCCAGACATCACACAATCACAGAAATGGTGACTGGAAGGAGCCTCCTGAGGTCTCTTTTCTAACCTCCTCCTCGAAGCCAGATGGCTGCCAAGGGTACATCAGGTCAGCCCTGGCTTTGTCCAGCCAAGTCTTGTAATCCTCCAAGCATAGCATCCCCGTCACCCCCATCACTTCTGTGTGACCTCTTCCCATGCTGCACTACCCTCCAGGTGAGAAAGCCTTTCCTAACATCCAACCTGAACCCCCCAAGAAAAAAAAAAAAAATCAAGTGAAAGCAAGTGAAACCACAGAAATGTGCTGGTGAGGGAGATAACATCTGGTTTGGCTCCTTGAATGTCAGCAGGACTAAATATACTCACTCCATCTCCAGACAATGGACAGCTAGCTCTTCTTCAGAATCCAGAGCACCTTCATAGTCAGCCCTCCCTTCTACAAATTGTTTCTCTTGGGCAGCTCCATATTTTCTTTATATTCTACATAGGAGTTGTGGTTGATGGCAACAGGACTGAGGTGGTCTACAGAGCTCCCAGCTCTGGTAATCGCAGCATTTCCACTTGGAAACCCTGATTCTGATAAGTTTCTTAATTCCAGCAGATATATCTTGTATTAAAGTTTTTTCTAGCACTTGTTCTACAAGAAGCGCAGATATCTTTGCCAAACACAGTACTACCTGACTGTGAAGGGGAAACAAACAGCAGCACTCTGAAAATACGTGATTTGGCAGGGAAACTGGGAGAGGAATGGACTCCTAAACAAAAGCTGTGGTAAAAAAAGTTGAGTCACACATGTGGCTTCTATTCCTCAGTGTTTATCCAGGGGGAAAAAAGCCTGTGATGTCCAGTTATCTAGCCAAGAGAGAATTAGAATGGATAATTTGTCTATTACTATTTCTTATTTTAGTAGTAACAATGGCAAAACACCCAACTTTGTGATCTTATTACAGCAAGAATAAACTGAATTCACCAAAACTACACTCAAAACCTTACTGTTGCCTCCAAGCACACACAAGCTAAAAATAAGATGGAAAAGGCATTCTTCAGCCACTGGTGCCACAGCCTTGAGGCACCTGGCTGAGGTGGCAAAAATGCAGGGTTCACTCAAGTCAGGGGGAAAAAATTATGCCTGTTCATTTCAAGGGATTTTGGATCAGATCCAAAATAAGTGAAGATCAACAAAAGATAGGAAGACAAGTGATCGAAACATACTGTAAAAGTGCCTGGTATTATTACAAACATCCCCTAAGGCTTCTGATAATAGTGCAGGAAAGCTATAGCTGTCATACTGTATTATTTTAGTAAGAACAGCCATTAGTCCCTTCCTGACTGCATGCGAATTAATACAAGGTAAATGCTCCTGTGGATTTTTTTTCTATCCTTTTTATACTTCGTAAAAGCGAGCTAGTTCTCTTACCTTGCTGCATAGTGACTTCTAGAGCACTCACCTTTGGCACGTGGATGATGGATGGCCTGGGGATGTGAGTGCAGAGTGCAATAACATCCTGGCTCAGCTCTTTAGCAGCAAACACTGATGACTCGGTGGTAGCAGGCACTGCCTGAGCAGCAGTGTGATTGCTGGAACTGCTGCTTGCATGGCTCTGTTTTTCAGAGCGTTTGCTGGCTTTGAACATCTCGCTGTCCCTCTCTCCTCCGTGCTTGATGCTGCTGGCTGCTGCTGTGGCTGGCTGCAGGCACACTGCTGAGGCTGCCTTCTCTTCCGTCTTCTCCTCCTCCATGAGCACAGTACCCGTGTTGGGCTGCTCAAACGGAGTGTTTTCGTGTGTGTTTCCGAAGCAGGTGAGCAGGGCTGAGCAAGGGAAAGGATGCATCTTGGATGACAGGTTATCGGATCCGCTTAGCCTGCTTTCCACATCCACATAATCAGCAAGCTGCACTCACATCCAGAAGAGCTCCCAAAATTAAAGCCCTGGCATGACAGCATTCCAGCCTTCCTAGAATAGAGCACCCCCTTTTCTGCAGTCAGGAGCATTCAGAAGTGGGGTAATATACCTCCTGCTCTGTCCTCCACCAAAGTCAGCCCACTATCTCCTCACTGCTGCCCACTCCTATTGTCTGCAAGGCAAAGAGGTGCAGGCACAATAAAAACATTTGCAACCCTTGCATGCTCTTGCTGGGAGCTGTCAGCAGCTGAACAAAGCCCTCACAATAGCCCCATAGCCCCGGCGGGCTACGGTTACAGGAGCGGCTGCTCCAGCACCCAGCGGTCCTCAATCAGTAGTGCCGCGGCCTCAAGTTACCTGGCAAAGGAGGCAAAAAGATAATGTAGCCCGAGCTCTGCGGCCATAACAGCATCAACACTGTATCAGTGTCATCATAACAATAGCAAAACTGGCTCTGGTTACGCTGCTCGGGTATTTATTAGCGATAAACCCCCAAATCATTCATCTGTCACTGACTTGGATCAAAAATGTACTTCCAAGTTCTGGCTGGACTGTTCATCGTTAAGATGAGAAAATGAGCGGGTGCTTTGTTCGGGAAGGTGAAGATAGGGTGCTGTGTGGGCACCCCATGTCCAGCACACCCTCCTACAGCACAGGCAGGATCTGTCCCCACAGCTCCTCCTCCAGCCATGAAGCATCGCGTCTCCCGGATCCTCCCAAAGTCACCCACTGCCCTTCCTGGCCCTCTCTATTCCCCAGAGGAAACCAGGGAAGCATGCTACTAAAACTCATCTGTTGTTGGGCGGTTGTAAAGGGAGACATTTCCTTGTTTCAATGTGCAGTGGCTTGAGGCTGGCTGTTAAAACAAAAATATGCGGGAAGTGAGGGAAGAAGGGAGTTTGTGGTTAGAGCATCTGCTCCCAGAAAATCCCAGTTCCTTCTATTTTGTGCTGCCACAGGCTTCCTGTGTGATAGCGGAGATGTTATTTGATCTCTATCTCCATCTGTAAGAAGGAGGAGAGTAATCACTTCTTTTTTTCCACCCACTATACATATCCTGTCTCTTTATAAAAGGTTATAAACTCTTGAGGGCAGCAGCTTGTTCTTATTTGCCTTTAAGCTACTGGTACAAAAGATCTCCAAATACAAACATGGCATTTACCTGCTAATAGCTTCAAAAGAGAAATTTGGGGTTCAGTCTTTCCCAACAAAGTCATGGTCTTCCATTTATTTTTCAAGCCTGGTTTGCTGTTAGATGTTGCTAGATGTTTGTCAGACCCTCCCTGTGATTGTTCCTTTCATATTCCTGTAAGGTGTAACACTGGGTGAAAATGTGATATATTAAGAGAAACTCATGTTCCCAGTAGTAGTAGCTCATCAGGAACCAAAGTGCAGAATGCTGAGGGTTAAATTCTTGATGCGTCAATTGTTGGCACTGGGAGCAAAACAATCTCAGGTCCCTCATTCCCAATAACCTTAAAGTTCTCTTTCTACCCCTTCCTAACCAATTCTTGCACAACTGTGTGTCTGCGTGGCTGGTGTTGGGTTTTAGAAAGGTCCAAAGTGGCCTCCAGCTTGCACAGCAATGCATTTTGGCCTGCAGGGGCTCTTG
The DNA here is from genome assembly GCA_013397725.1 of Rhagologus leucostigma. Taxonomy (NCBI): domain Eukaryota; kingdom Metazoa; phylum Chordata; class Aves; order Passeriformes; genus Rhagologus; species Rhagologus leucostigma. Next base: position 1,629,637 of record VZTD01005050.1, read on the forward strand.
CTGTCCTGTGTCACTCCCCTGCTTGCAAATACCGCCAGGGTGAGATGAAGACCATAGGGCTCTTGGAGTGAGAATTAGGTACCTGCTGACCCAAAAAGGCTTGGAAAAAGTTAGGAGAGGATCTGATACTGGGGAAAGTAAACTCAGAGGGGAAAAATGTGCTGCAAAACTGGAAACTCTTCAAATGAAGAGCATTAGCTGTATTGTAGTCATGGAAGAGGTTGATTTTGGTTCAGGGTCCACCTTGCTTTACTTGAGGTGAAAGTATCAGCACCAATGTCTGTATTCCCCTTCAGCAAGAGCCAGGAGACAAAGGGCTGGCTGTGCTGATATGCAGCAACTTCCTCTCACTTTGCATCCATTGTGGTGGCCATGGATCCCCCTAAAAGTGAATTCACTGCAGTAAATCAATTTTGCACACACCTGGGTGCCCTGCTCTTCCACACAGCTCTGTGGCTGTGAAAGGTCAAATGTTGAGGCAGGACCAAAAAACTGCTTTTATGTGGGAACAGCTTTTGCTGCTTAGATGCGAACAGTAATTTCAAAGTGATGCACAGCTAAGACTTCAGTGATCTGACATTTCTTTAATTAAACAGTAAGCTGTCCTTAGAATTAAAATAATTATTTCAGCAAGTCAGTCAGCCAACAACCTACATTCAATTATTTCCAGTTCTTCAGCTGCCCATGCCAGCTTTTCTTCAACACTTTCTGAAAACATATTGAGTTTATAGGGACACCAGTCTACACAGAGACTAGTTGCATGAGTCATGACCACTTAAAGTCACCACATGGCACAGATGCATGTCTGAGTGAAGAGCTGTTGTTCGAAAAATCAGGTGTGTGTGCCTGTATTACCTCTGAGGAGGGAGGATGTTTGGTGCCTGCTTGCTGTGAGAGCCCCAGAGATACTTTTTCAGCCAAGAAAAAGAGCTAAACGCTCCATTGTACCTGTAAGAGAAGTGATCAGGACAAGGGTAATTAAGCTGTGGGTCTTGTCCTGAGTTCAAAGACAACATGAGAAATCTCACAAGCTGAGGATGTCCAAAATGAACTGGTGGTGACGTCTAAGAAGTGACAGCCATGAGCCCGAGCAGTCAGACATGGGCTCCATCTCCTCACAGCTTGGGGCTACTTGGTTTTGGTTTATGCCCAACAATCTAGCTAACACTGAAGTCATGATTCAAGGTTTATTTCATTCACGCAGATCTCCTTGCACCAATCAATCATGTGTACTAACCACTTCTTATGTGTGATGAGATATTATTAGGACAAGAGACAAGACTCACTTTATTTTTTCTGAATTTGCTCATAAATTGATGATGAGCTGAAATGTTCTGGCTTAACAGCTCAGGGAGCTGGACATCTCGAGTAAATGGAGAAGGTGAATTTCAGCCAACTCTTGACCTGTCTTCAGTATTATTCCTTCAAGAGAAATTTTTCCTTCACGTGCCTGATATTATACTCTCTTCTCAGCAGGAGAATCAGGTCAGATTTAGCTCAGATGCTCCAGGCTTGCAGCAGGAACTAAGCCTAGCTGGGTCTCTCACTTCACAGGAGCCAGTTTTACAGCATTTTGTTTTACAGCTTTGTTCTTCTCTGTTGTCCCTTCTTTCCTCATCACTCCTACAGTAGCACTGACTCTCTAAACATCTCCCAAACCCCTGTCTATCTGGTGGGGTTTTGCCATAGCTCAGCATTCCCCAGCACCTCCCCTTCCTCATCCTGACAAAAGCCACAACCTGTGTCTGTGCTGCCTGCAGAAGAAATATGTTCATTGCACCAAAGTAAGTTTTAGGTTAAATTAGAGCTGGTGACAATCAATAGAGTTGCACTGTCTTCAAATTTGGGGGGTCTGAAACAGTGATCAGAGGACATAAATCCAGTCTCCTGCTATCTCTTCTATCTCCTTTCAGACTGCCCAAACTTTAGCTGGAAACCAGCTGAGCTTCTGGCTCCTCCTACTTCATATGAAACATATTAAAGTGACAGAGGGCAGGTTTAGATTAGACATTAGGAAGAAATTGTTTATTGTGAGGGTGGTGAGGCCCTGGCACAGGTTGCCCAGAGAAGCTGTGGATGCCCCATCCCTGGGAGTGTTCAAGAACAGGTTGAATGGGGATTAGAGCAGCCTGGTCTCATGGAAGGTGTCCCTGCCCATGGCAGGGGGGTTGGAACTATGTTTCTGTGATGTATGCTTTCTATAAACATACAGGATATACATTCTACAGATGATGAGTAGGATGTGAAGAGAGTGTAGCTAAACCATGAAATCATGAAATCAGCGGGAAACAACTTGGCACTGCTTGGATGGAACTTAATAAGGAAATAGTTCAGAGAAGAGCATTGCGGATGCCAGAGGGACCAGCTCGTAAGGGAAGGCTTAAAGGAGCTCAGCTGGAGATGCAACAAGAAACCAGTAAGATAAGCAGTGAGATAAGATGGCCTGTGTTTATCTGAGACACATAGGGATTGAGGTTAAAAAATAAGATAATTATGGTAGCCAAAACACTCCCTAATAATTTCAGAGTTTCTTTCATTTTCTGTTGTACCTGCTATTAGGCGTCACCGAGGGCAGGTGACTGGGTGAGAGGAACTGTTAGTCTCATCCAGTTATGGCAGAGCCTGTTTTTCTAGACAGGAGAAATTTAGACTAATTAGCAAAAGAATTTACTTAATAGTAAACAAGTTTTTTAAAACACGAACAGGAAACATTTTGATTTTTTTTAAACTCACTTTCTGAAATTTCTAAATGTTTTGATACTTTCAACACTAAACAAACAAACAAACAACCTCACCCCCACCCCCCCATATTCCATTGCTAATCTGGGTTTTGAAGGTCTTGAGCATGCCTGTCAAAATCTCACTCCTGAGAGGCTACAAAAACCTCCTGTCTAGGAATGCCAAAAACCTGGCAGGACTAACTGATCAGCTGGAGGCAGACTCTGAGTACACCCCTCTGTCTTCCCAGGAAGGGCTATAATTTTGAGGGGCTGTGAAAATGGTTATTGCCTTAAAGGATTCCCTCTGAGTAGCTGGGAAAAAAAACATGAGTAAAAGGTAAACCCATGTGGTGAGACTACAAAAGACTGGAAATGAAGAGCTAAACAAAAGTCCTTTGCAACAAATTGTGCCGTTGTACTGCAGAATTAATATCAGAAGCTGGATGATTCCCAAAGCTGGATGGATGCACACATGCACTCTTTATATTAATGAAAGTCATTGTTCAACTTTTCCATTTTTGGCTGTGAAAATAATATTCATACCAAACCAAAGTCCTGGGCCTTGGAGCCAGAAGCTTTTGTAAACCAAGTCTTGATTCTGCTTGTTGAAATGGGTACAACAGAGATGATGATATTTACTTTGCTATCTTCCAGCCGGGCAGTTTGCTTCCATCAGTGAAAACTTGGAAACATCAGAAGGCTGCTCAATATATTGGTTCTTTCTTAGCAAGTGCTACTAGTTTCTGAGATGGATTTAGAGCCTTGTTCCTACAGCTGGATTAACAGCAACTGAAATAAAACTTCTGTCTGAGCACGAGTTGTCCTTGAGGCAGCAGTAGAGTCTTCATTTCGTAGTTTAGAGGATTCAAGATATTTTTGTTTTAAATAGCCTTTCATGCACTAATGACACTTCAAACTTCTGAGCCAGAACAGTTTCAAATAATTGACACTTTGTAAATGATCAGCTTCATTTACATTCTGCTCTTTTCTCAATTAAATATCCAACCTTCACAGCTTTATACATTCATAGCAATTTTCCGGTTTTCACTCTCACCCACTGGTATTAACGTGGTGTGACTGTGAGCATTAAGTAAAACAAAAGAGAAATGACAAAATATTTCCTTGAGTTTCAATGATTTTACTTCATAGAAAGATTTCCTTTGAATTTACAAATATGCATTCTAGTCACTGTACAGCCCTTTTAAAATAACACAGACTTGCCTGATGGCTGATTTATAGCAACCATCCCAAAAGGCAGGTAATTTTCAAGGAATTAAAGAAAGGGGGATTATCTTGTTTGTAACTTAGAATCATACAATGGTTTTGGTTGGAAGGGGTCTTTAAAGATCATCTAGTCCAACTGCTGCAATGAGCAGGGACACCTTCCACTAGACCAGGTTGCTAAATGCCCTGTCCAGTCTGGCCTTGAACACTTCCAGTCCACCACATCTCTGGGCAACCTGTTCCAGTATTTCATCACACTCATTGCAAAAAAATTCCTCCTTGTACCTAGTCTGGATCTGCCCTCTTTAAGTTTAAAACCATTACCCCTTGGCCTGTCAGAACAGGCCCTGCTAAAATGTCTGTCCCCATTCGGAACAGGCTGCCTGGGGATGTGGTGGAGTCACCATCTCTGTAGGTATGTAAAAGACACGTAGATGGTTGAATTCAATGACTTCAAAGGTCTTTCCAACCTAAATGGTTCTGTGATTCTATGATCTTTCTTGTAAGCCCCCTCTAAGTAGTAGAAGGCCACTTTAAGGTCTCCCTAGATCCTTCTCTTCTCCAGTCTGAACAACACCAGCTATCTCAGCCTGTCCTCACAGAGAGGTGCTCCAGCCCCCTGACTGTCTTCACGGCCTTCTTCTGGACCTGCTCCAACAGGTCCATGTCTATCTTGTCCTGGGGTTCTCCCAGCCTCATGCAGTACCCTTGGAGAGCAGAGGGGAAGAATCCCCCTTGACCTGCTGGCCACACTTCTCCAGACTGGAACCACATCTTTGATGCAGCAGACACATCTGTGGACCCTGCTGGCCTAATCCAGTGTCCCGGAGCCATTCTCCATATTCCAGACAGTTGCTTTGCTCACACGTGTTGGCATATGGATGGAGCAGACTGCCAGATGCCCTTTTGGAAAGAGATGGACTGAAGGCTGCTCTCCCGGCAGGGATTTTCTCAAACAGCTCTGATTTTTCCAGTTTTTGTCCTGGGAAAGCAGGGGGTCTCAGCCCTTCCTTCGCTGGCCTGCAGCTGTGTCACTGCCCCTGGCAGCACTGGGCAGCTCCACTCCTGTGTACACAGAAATGCAGGCTGAGCCTGGACTGGGGGAATCATTCTCTGGCTGCCCCTTCCCTGCTCTGCTTGCTGAGCCAAGCCCTTTTCCAGTTGCACACCACAGATGGCTAATTAGGATCATGGAGAGAGGAAATCTGCTCTGTGGCCTTCTGTGCTGGGAATGGGCTCTCCGTTATGCAGATGAGATCCATCGCTGTGTAATTCAGCCCGCGTGTTGCAGCTGGGGCATGGCAGAGCACCCAAGGCTATGGCACAGTCCTGCCCTTGGGGACCGGGAATCTGATTTTGGGCATGGATGGGCAAGCAGACAAATGGAGCATGCAAAAGAAGGGAGCAACGTCTGGGAGCAGAAAAGGTGAATTTTCAGGTTCTTTTCATTCCCACTGACTTCTTCTTTGAACCCTCTCCATATCCATCTAAAAAATATCACCTGTGCTATTTAATTTCAAGGCACTGCCATTATCTCTCACCCTTAAAATCACCTTTTAGTTCTTGACTATGCTAATTACAATGTAACAATTGCCTCCCAGTAAAAATTCACCCAATTTCTTTGACTCTATGAGTCCTTAACTGAGCAAGTCTCCACGGCTAACAGAAGAAGAGCCATGAGGAACCATGCTGGGTACCCTGTGTTACACATGGGCCAAAAAATCTCACTCTGAAATTTCTGATGCAAAGAGAAGCACTGTATTTCCTTCTTTCCTCACAGGGGCTTGAAAATACATCATCATAGAGGACTTCAGGCATATATTGTAATTTGTGTTCAGAGTGCTTGCTAAATAAAACCTGGTCTTCAACACAGCACAGCAGTGATTCATGAGTATTAAAACCAGAATCAATTTAAAAGGGCAACATAGTGAGATATTTTAAAATTGTATAATTGTGTTTGGTTTGTATTTCCCTGTATTTCTCTTTGGGCATTCGGTAGAAACACTTTGAAAAAACATTTTATTTACATGAAAAAAATCTTTCTTATTTGTATAAAGAAGTCATTTTTCTTGCTAAGAAGATTTTTGTGGAAAAAAAAATCTACCAAAGCAATTATCATCCCAGGAAACGCTACTTTGTGAAATGATCTTTCTGGTTTGGAATCCTACACTAGAAAACTCTAAATAAAACCTGCACTTGCAATGGTCTTGACCAGAGCTAGGTGATTAAATCAAACAGGGTCCTCAATCATTTCACTCTGTTCAGTTTAATTCTGGCTGTCTGCACATCACTTAGCTCTGTTTACTTTGCAACCTTCTTGCTTGATGCTAAGGAAAATGAACAGTCATGCCTGTGGCCAAGATTCTGTATTTAATCACAAAACAAGATCACGGAATCGCAGAAAGGTTGAGGTTGGAAGGAACCTCTAGAGGTCATCTTGTCCAAGCCCCCTGCTCAACTAGGACCACCTAGAGCAGTTCTCCAGAACTGTGTCCAGACAGCTTTTGAATATCGCTAAGGATGGAGACAACATCCTTGGGCAACCTGTGCCAGTGCTCAGTCACCCTCACAGCCAAAAGTGTTTCCTGGTGTTCAGAGAACCTCCAGTGTTTCAGTCTGTGCCCATTGCCTGCAGCCCTGTCACTGGGCACCACTGAACAGAGCCTGGCTCCATTCTGCTTGCACCCTCCCTTCAGGTATTTATATACATTGATAAGATCCTCCTGACCCTTCTCTGGCCCAGGCTGAACAGTCCCAGCTCTTTCAGCCTCTCCTCATAGGACAGATGATCCAGATTCTTCATTGTCCTCAAGGTCTTTTCCTGGACTCTCTCCAGTGTGTCCATGTCTCTCTTGTACTGGAGAGCCAAGAATTGAACAAACTACTCCAGGTGGAGTCTCAAGAAAGCAGAGTAGAGGGGAAATATCACTTCTCTCCAACTTCTAGTAACAGTCTAATACAGCCCAGGACCATTTGCCTTCTTTGCTGCCAGGGCACTGTGCTGGCTCGTGTTCAGCTTGGTGTCTACCAAGATCTGTTTCTGACAAGCTGCTTTCCAGCTGGGTGGCCTCAAGCATGTACTGGTGCCTGGGGTCGTTATTCCCCTGGCACAGGACTTTGCACTTCTCCATGTTGAGTTTCATGAGGTTCCTGCTGGCCCATTTCTCCAGCTTACAGAGATCTGGATGGAAGCGTAATCCATCGGTGTATCAGACACTCCTCCCAGTTTTGTATCATCCAGTTTATGATGGCATAAAATCCATCTCAGATAGACGTGGGTGACTTAAACATCATTCACTGAGTCCAGGAACCACAGCAATCAAGCGGCTCAGGTCTGACAGTAAAAGCTCTGGACTGACTGCCTGACCTGAATCCGTGTGGGCGGCTGGTGTGGGGTGCCCTTCAGCATCGTGCTGCCTCCTGCCCACATGGCCAATAGGGGCAATTCCTGACTGACAGGCTGAAATACATGTGTGTGTTGATGCAATGCACTTGTTCCATGTTTGCTTAAAGTGCCTGAGCAAAACACAGATGGCTGAGTTTTCTACTGCCTCTGTACCGAGGCTCTGCCGGCATTTCACTGCTGCACTCCTCGCTGAGACCTCACAGGCAACGATCCAAAGGCATCAGTGTGGTGTCCTTAAGACTAATTATCCAGAACTTCAGGCAGTGGGAATGGTAACCCAGCTACACAAGTTTCAACAGAGGATTCCTGGTTTTGCAGACATTTGGAAATTTTCCTAAGCACAGATGACTCCTCACCACGATGCGCTGAGTCGTCTCTCAGCCAAGCCTGCAAGATGATCCATGACAGTACTATTACTTTTTAACCTCCATTCAGATTCCACACTTCAGGTTTCATTTGTTTGAGCCAGTCTTCAGACTTCTTTTTTTTTCCTTCCCAACCCCACAACAGGAGCATACACAGCTCGCAGGTGCAGCTTTCCACCGCTTGACTTGTCGGGGTCGGTTTTGCCGGCTGCAGCTGGCTGCCTGATTAAATAGGCAGGAATTCCCATCTCAATGCCCACAATGCGTCTAGCAGCTGTGTTGCTCTCACAGACTGCTCTGATTTTGAGGAAAATTATTTTAAATAGCTGCTTCCCCCTCACACCCACCCTTTGACTTCACTGCAATATAACCAGGTCACGATAAACCACAGCACGGGTCTGTTTGACTCTGCCTTCAAGAGCAAATATTTGGCAAGAACAAAAGTTATGGGAACTTTCAAGATGCTCCAGGCTTGGAAAATCTGGCCATTTCATTCACATGCCTCAAATGTAAAATTAACAGCAAAATTTAAGGAGCAACTTTAAAAATCTCATTGCAGCAAAATGTCTTCTGAAAAGATGGGTCCAGCGTGTGATTTAGATGTGAAAGAGCTGAGCCAAGCAGTTGTAGGGTTGTTTAAGGCTTGAGAAGGAGTCAGTTAAAGCTCTTGGTTCCCAGAGGCAGGTGAAAATGCTAGAATTGCAGACTCCACATTTAAAATATGTCTCTGAGCCCTTGGGGTTGTAACAGAGAGTCTGAAGTTTACCCTGGGAGTAGTCAGTAACACACTGACATATGCCTATGGCCCTGTGCAGCTTCCAGCAGGGAGGAGACAGTGAAGGCCCTTTAGCAGAGAGGGAACAGATCCTTCATCAGCACCCAGCATCAGGACAGTGTCCCGCACTGCACCCCTCTTCTGCTCTGCATCCCCCACAGCAGATGCAGAGGATCACCCCATCAGTGTCCCACCCAATTTAGATGCCTCTGCAAGGCAGAGGAGCAGCAGACCAATCCAACACATTTCCTGTGCCCAAAGGCACCTCATCCTGCTGCTCTGACACTCTGGAGCTGAAGCTGCACAGAGAGGGCAGACAACAGGCAATGACTATTAAGAAAGGAGATTTTAGCAAATACAAAAGAAGCCAGATTTGGCCTGAAAGCTGCTCAGTGCCATCCTGCAAGATATTATTTAATTTGGGATAGCTACCAATTTCATAGCTGCATTTTGAGATCCATGGCAGGTGCCCAACTGGCAGAAATCTCTCAGTGGCAAGACTGACGGGAAGCATTGTCCATGTTTCTGACATGGAACCGGATCTCTGCCCCAGCATTTACAATGCTGTTAACTTCCAGGGAGCTCTTGGCTCAGCTCAGCTCAGCTCAGCCCCCTCCAGTGCTCCCTTCAGGAGATGGCTTCACCTATCCACACTGGCTGTGAGCAGAAAGGGAGGTCAGATCCCAGCCTGTGTCCTTCCGGCAGAACCCTCCCTTATGGTTCACTTGCCAGCAACAGTAGTTAGTGTTTCACAGCTTCCTGCTCTGCCACTGCCTCTGTTGTGGGCGGACAAAAGGCTTTCTCTTGGCATGACATGCTGGGAGACAGAAGGCACCTCCTCTGCCAGAGTCTATGGAATGGTGGTCTCAGCAGTAGGGAAAAATAGCTTTTCGGGCTGCTGAGTTTGCTGGCATCAGCAAATGTCGATTCACAGACAGACAGCTCCAGAACGCTGTGGGCTGATGGCAGCTATTTCTGCAGCGGTTCAGTGGATGAGGGAGTCCCACTCGGTACACAAAACATTCCCACTTCTGTGTTTTGTCCAGAGTTAATATTTTCCTTCCTAATTTTAAAATTTTAAAACTGCTGCCTTAACATGGATGTAACTTGAGTGCCTTTCCTACTAAGTAATTCTGCATAGGAAGCCCCACCAAGCCATGGGCTGATGGGAATTGTCTGGGCTCTGCTGAGCTCATTTGACTCATGGCAACTGCAAGTCTATCCTTAGGTGCACACCTGGCTCCATGGTCACTCCACAGGCAAATAAGTCATAGCTGAGCAGACAAGAGGTCTTGAACAGGACCTAAATATCTATCTATATTTTTATATGTGTATATATATTCTTGACCACAAGAAAAAGTTTGGTATTTTGCAAACTTTAGGCAACACAATTAAATCCTTTCATTGAAATGCTTTGACAATGAAATCCAAATTTATGTATTTTGTACATAGTTCTACACCTCACTGCAAAAAGATATGGTGGTTTTGGATAGGAAATGGAGACTATCTTATTCAGATGTACCTGGAGGGAAATGGAGATAGACAGGAAGGTTTAGGCAAGGTGTGTTTGGCCACATCCTCAGAGTTAATATTCTGCTCTTTTATGAAGTGATAGAAAATTTTAAAGATGTGGAAGGGATGGACTTAACTTATGTGACAGAGCACATCCAAAAGGCAAGTAACATTAACAGTAAAGCAGGCCCTTGGTTCATCACTGATGGAGAAGAAGCAATTCTTCTTCCACTTCCTTTTTAAAGCAGATGTTTCCAAATAACTTACAAATAGATATATAGACAAAGATATATAGATAGATATAGATATAGATACAGATATACATATACATATACACATATATTGTTACCTACTCATGTGTCTACCTCTGTGACAGGAGATACTGAAAATTCACTGCAAACCCAGACAAAACACGCTCTATTCAGTGACCTCGACACATTTCAAACCCTCTTGGCTGAGACACCGAATGTGGGCAGATGTGACATGGGACCTCCAGAAGATGCATGTCCTTCCAGCCCAGCTGGGCCTCCCCAGTGGCACTAGAGATGTCTGCTCAAGAGAGATTCAAGTCCAGGTTTTCCAGACAAGACAAGGCTTCCAAAATTCAGGTGTGAATTTTTAGGCATTTATTAATTTGTAACATATTAGAAGTCTGCTTTTTACTGATTTTACTGTTGCATTTAACCAACTACAATCAGAGTCCTTTTTCCATTGGTGTTTGATTATGAAATAACAAGCTGTTTCAAGGCCTGCCAATGCATGAACTAGTTTCTTTCCTAAGTCCTGCATCTTGTTTTGTTCTACTCCTCCAGCTAGTAAAAAGTAGGTCTCACTTTTTCCAGCATGGGTCAAGTTACCTGAGGAAGGTTTCCTCCTGCTGTTAAGGGATCTGCTGCCAGACTCAGACTTTGGGACCAGCTCAGATCCTGCCCATCAGGGCTTAAGCTGTTCGCTCAGGACTCATGTCACAACTTGTCCTGCTGTCTCCCACACCTTTCACAGTATGAGGGTGCCTGGGCAGAGCAGCCCAAGATGAGAGATGGCACATTTCCTTCTGGTGGAGTTGGAAGAGATTGTGCTCATTCCCACAGGAATTTTTGAGGTAGAAACATAATGAATAAGCCTTCTGCTTTCCTTTTATGATTTGTACCATTATCGTCCGCTGATCTTCCTGCACCTACATTTTCTGTACTTAAAGTTAAGCTCACAGGCCCTGGTTGTATATATGTCAAATAATCCCTTTAAACAAGCAGAATGTCCTGGAGTACTGCGATTTTCTGGTTGTGTTACCATCCATTGTACGAATCCCTGATCGGAAGGGATTTGAAGAGCACCAAAACAACAAGAGAGTTGAGAGCTCAAATTCTCTGAAAAGCTCAGTTTAGCAGAGTAAAATGAGGTGGCAAAGCCCTTGGATATCTATAGATTTTGGCAAAGTATAATACAATGTGGGAAGAGATGTATTTAGAGTAGGTCTAAAAAGCTTGAGTTTTCATTTATAATAGCACTTAAAGTGCATTTGGCTGCGTATTTGTGGCAAACTGCTTCAAAGACAACAAGCAAAGGAAAACACAGGCTTGTTCAAGAATCATCCCCAAACAGCAAAAATCTATGGGTGGGAATAATCTTCACAAGGGAACAAGTAGGTACATTGATGCCACATTGACTCTGCCATCCATTATAAGATTACAGGTGCAAGGTGAAACACTCATTTTGTCCTTTGTGCACTGCAATCAGATTTTTGAAAAAAGAAAGACATTTTTTCCCCAGGATTCTGCCTTATTCTGTAATGTGCAGTGGACAGGTTATCCACAGGGACCCTGCCTCCTTCCTTCACTGCTAAGATAAAAGGCAAAAACTTTCCAAGAAAGCCAAGATGGATTTGTGTCCCAGGAGCTGCCTGTGGAAGCTGCAGCCAGTCCCAAATACCTCCGTATGAGATGATAGGATGATGTGATTGCTGGCTGCTGCTGCTCAGTGTCAGCAGCGAGTGCTCTGATGGCGACTTCTGCTGGTCTGTGCTGTCCTTGCCCTGCCATGGCACTCCCAGGCTGCTGCTGGCACTGCAGGCAGAGCCTCTTCCTAATCCTGACAGCATCATGACATGCTTTAAATAAACTCACCTGAAACAAAAGCAAAAGCCATGATTTTTGCTAAACTTCAATTTTCTGGTAGAACTGCACTGAGAAGCAGTGACACACCATGTTTTTTCAGGAGACTTTGTTTATCAGCAACCATCAGCAGACTGGGAATGCACCACTGGAAATTGCCCTCCAGCTCCCAGCCTAAATCTTAGCAGAGCTGGTGTAACGTGGCCAGAGAGGTTTAAAGCTGCCTCACACCAATAAATCCTGTGCTTGTAAATGGCAAATTCTACCTGTGTCACGCACACTTAAAATCAATGGTGAACTTAATCTCCACTGCAGCTGGGTATTGATTTACCTACATTGACTTAAATTCCAATATAGTAAATCAAGAGCTCCCTAGAACTGACATAAAAATGCAGGTTAAAGGCACTCGTCCTAAAAAAAATAATTTTAGCAGGATTAATTATTTTTGCCTGAGTTTCCCCCTGGGTAAGCTTGGACAATCACAAGCAGTCAGGTTAGCTCCTCAAGGCATGTAAGAGTCAACAGCAACATTGAAAGGAAGAAACCTCCAGGACAGGCTGGAAAAGCAGAAGGCAGCACATGCCAGTGTGTCCTGCAAAGCTCAGCTGTCCCTGTTTTCATATGGCCACATGCATATGGTCATGTGAATTCTGTCACTTTCCTGCCAGACTGAAATGAAGTAACTGAAGCCACTTGCATCAGCAGTCTGAGGTTAAATTAAACCATTGGGGGATCTGGAGACGACTGGATTCTGTGCCAGCTTGTAGTGGAAAATTTTTAGAGTGTCTGAGGCAAGGAATATTAATAAGAAAATAAGAAGAGTGGATGTATGCAAATGGCAATGATGCACAGTAAGAGGCAGATTGTTTCCTAGCAACACAGGCTTTAGGCTGGTTAGTTTTGGTTAGCATTTTCTGACTAATAGCTGCAATTTGTATCTGTATTGCTGCTCACTTGCCTACCTGTGCTGACAGAAAAAGCAACAGAGAACACAGGGTAGGATCTGTATGTGCCATGCTGTGTTTGCAGGGGAGAACTCTGCATGTGGGGGACCTGCCAGCAGTCCAAAAACTGATGATTTGAAAGTGTCTCTTCAGATGCCCATTTCTGCCACGTGTGAACTAGCTCTGACCTGGACCTTGTGCTTCAGGCAGCTGAGCCAGGGCACATGAGTTTCACCCCCACTGCATTTTGGCACTTCCCTCCTCCCCTATCTCTATTCCACAGTACCATGTACTCCAGGAATACCCCATGGCTAGTTCTGCTCTCAGTATCATCAGTGAGAGACCCTTGACTTCACTGGTAACAGGGCAGAGCCCTTTTATTTATTTATGGATTCTGTCTGTGGCTTTATTTACACCATATCCTCAGAGAATAGTGTAGAAAAACAGCTCCTCTGTGTGTGTGTGTTGATGTGTGTGTTATGTATAGGTCTTGGCATACTGGGACCTCTGCTCACCTATTGCAAGGTAAATAATTAATGATTGTATGTCTGTTAGAAATATTTTCTGAAGGTGTTTGACACACACCTTGCACTGCTAGGGTGCTGCAAAAGCAACTCCTAATAAAAGCCCAAATCATCCCTTTAAGACAGCATTTGTGACCGATATGGGCCTGATACTAGTGTCAGCTCAAGGTGTAATCTGAGCTTTCCACAGGGACACTTTGGAACAAGCTCTCCTTTCCCCATACAGACCCTGCTGACTTCTCCCCAGTCAGTCAGTACTTCCAGTGCTCAGCCTCCCTCATTCTCCTGGAGAGCTCCATGTGTTTTAAGTCCAGTTTCCTTTCTGCAAGAGGAAAGAATGTGAGAGATGTTTTAGAAAGCATGCAAGTTTTCATGTTGTCCTTAACTCCTCTGTGTTGTGGAGAGGAAAAAATTCACGCAGTTTACACAAATGCTGTGGAGAAATTGCTGTAACAGAGGGCAGCACAGTCAAGGAGAGCCAAATGAAATGGGCTTACAGTCCTCTATCCCCTACTGATCTGTCTGAAGCTCCAAGTGTTTAAAGCCAAGGACCAGGGCTTTACCAGTCCATGACATCTCTAGAGGGGATGGCAGCAGCTCCTCCATCTCATTTCTTTCCCCGAGAGGAAGGCTTTAGAATAACTCTCAGCCACCAGAAAAATCACACAGGAGCATGAGTCTGAGAAGTGCCCAGCCGCGAAGAAAGCTCATGACAACCCCCGCACTTTACTAGGAAAAACATAGCAGATCCAAAAGTCATTAAGCCACTGGAAATGAGGTTTCACTCAGTCTATGGGACTGGCTGTTTATGTCCTATATCCAGTTTTCGTCTGCCATGAAAAACTTTCTGTTTAAGAGGAATGCAGGTTTTCGATGTACAAAGCAAGCAAGAAGACGGCGAAGAGACTTCACTTATTTGGGTTATTTAAAACTCAGCAGTCTTTGTTGACAGCTGTTCAACTTGAACAAGCCACCTCTCTCTGAAGGAGTCAGCATTGCTCCTCCTTGACTGCAGAGCTATGAAAGTGCCTATCCATATCCATGAGTCATCCAGACAGGCCTCCAAGAAAGGCTACTCTGGCTAGCAGGAAAGTGTAAGCTCCAAACTCTTTACTTTTCCTGGCCTAAGCTGCAAGTAGATGAGAAAAGGGAGAGAGGGACTACAGAACTCTTTATTTCCCTTTCTGCCTGAGTTTAGAAAGGCTGAAGAACAGAAACAGTCAGCAGGAAGGTACCCAAATGTGACAACCCAGCAATTTTTTTTAAAACCTCGACCTGCCTCATCCGAGCATGAGTATCTGCCACATTATACTTTTCACAGATCTTTGGTAGGCGATGCTGCAAAGCTGGGAAGGCTTGCATACTCCTAGAAACCCATGGAAGTACAAGGCACAATTATGCTACGGATGTTGACCACCACAAGCCACTGGCTAAAATCACGGGACTCCCTCTTCCATGGGGTAAAACAGATGGCAAAGAAAAGGGCATAGCCGTGCCAGACCTGCTCGCAATGGATGTTGTAAATGTGCAAATAATGGATTTTCAAAGAGATAGTGAATGATGTTGTTTCTATTTAGCAATGTTTTGTTTAACTTTGCACCTATAATAAATCCTGAAGGTAAGCCTTGGATTGTGTCAGTCTGTCACATGAGCAAACATAATGAATGTACAATTAAATGAATTAATGAGTAATGTGATACAGCAAGGAAGCTCTCCTTTTCACGGTAGAATGCATCCCATGAAAGCAGCAAGGGTTTCCTACTAGCTTTTACAGCACAGAGAAGGCAAAGAGACCACCTGTGGTTCTAAATCAAGAATGAGACTCTTCCAGCTCTACCCGTCTACTCTGTCCCACCAGGACCCACGGTGGATAAGCACTCTTCAGCACAGGAGCAGGAGGCTGATCCACAGAAACCGCTGCTTATCTCCTGGCCAGACTGATTCACTGTTTCTTTGCAACCCCGGGAAATTCCTCTTGGTTTGACTGTAATTTCTTCAAGTAGATTTTGTCTTTTTGCTCTGTGGTTGAACAGCACTCAGAGGAATAACCTCTGGGCATGAGAACAGGCCAGGAAAATCCCCAAAAGGTAACCTGTGAAAATCCAGAGCTGAAAATTCAGCAGACACCTCTCTTCAAAGGGTAGACCCATACAATTGATTGGTGCTGCAGATATCTCCGCTGAAGTTGGCCTAAAACTCCTTCTCAGTGGAGTGGGATTTGTCCCTTGTGAGCTGCCAGAAAGCAGTGCGTCTCCTGCAGCAGCTCTTCTTTGAAGGCTTCGGGGATTCCGCTTCCGCTTCCAAAGAAGTGAGGAGTCCCTGCAGCACGACTGATTAACATCAGAGCATGGAGAGGTTTTACACCCGACTGCCTGACTGCACAGCCCTCCTGTGGATCAGTCGATGTAATGTGTCCCAGCTGCCTGGGCCCCAGGTCTGCCCTGAATGAGAAGTGGTTTGGTCTCCATAAAAACATGTAATTTTCCACAGAAGTGACAGCTGTTATTTCAGAGGCAGCTCTCTGGGTCCAGGTTGTTAAAACCAGAGCATCACACGGTAAAATCATTGGGTGTTTGAAATTCCTTGGAATTCCTGAAGCTGTCACTAAGGAAGAAAAGTGCAGCTGTTTGTTCATCAGCACAGCAGCTCCCTCCTCTGCACCCTTGGCCTTTCCCGGCTTCCTCTGTAAAGGTGGAAAGGAATTTCAGTGTATCTATTCAGTCATCAGCTGATGAGCTGCCAACAGCTCTGTTAATTTTCCTCTGCTGTAATAGGCAGTTTAGGGCCCCAGCCAGTGACCAGGGAAGCTGCTGGAAAGCGTCCCACTGATTTCAATGGCTGTCCAAAAACACACAGCCATATATGCTGAAAATTAAGCACAGATCATCCAAATTTGCTTCTCACAGGCCACAGGACTGTCCTCTGTTACTCTTAATTATCATTATTATTGTCATTACTGGATTTGAATTAAAGCCCGTGAGTGCAGATGGGCAGAGATTTTTACTGAGCACAAATTCTGTCATTTAACTAGGACTTTCTCAGGACTTAAAACAAAGAATGGTTCCAGATGCCATTCTTTTCCCTTGCATCCCCACAGCTGCTGACCAGCTATGATGTCCACAGCAAAAGCTGAATTTCTCTAAGTGAATTGTATAATCTGTCAAAAAATTCTTTACATACAACAAGAAAATAAAAACCTTAAGCTGAACAGCAGAGATTGCAAAAGGAATATTAACAAGTTAGCTAAAGACAGGGATCATTAACACTTAAAAAAAATGACTGCTCTGTAGTTTAAAGAACTGTAATTTCATCTTTGAGCTTTATAGATAACAGTGGGATTATGGGAAAGGAAGTAGTTCTGTCAGCTCTGCATGAATCCTATTAACACTTTTTTTTAATAAAAGGAGCTCAAAATCTATCACCACTTTGATCTCAGTTCAATAACACTAATCTTAGTGTTGGTTTTAACATGGACATTTAATTGTGTTTAATCACCTTCTGCAAAAATCAATTTAGTTGACATGATACTGACCAGGACTGGTCAGCAGAGATAAGAGCTGTGTTCTAGCTACTCCATCCTATTACACTCACCTCTAAGCAGGCAACTAATTAATGTGGTTATCCTCAGAACACCCTTGGGAGGAAGGGAAAATGCTGCTCCTGTTCGTTTGTTGGTTTGGGGTTTTTTTCCAAATGAAGAACTCAAGGAACTGCAAAATTAAATGGCTTCCACAAGATCACATAGTAAATCTCTGACAGTGCACAGAATAAACTTGTTTCTAGCTGGCACCCTCATGCCTAAATCTGTTCTTTGCCTAAAATTAAGACATTTTTCACTATCTAATCTGATGCTGATCACAACCTGTTGTGGTAGTCATCTCATCTTAAACTGCTGGTTTAAACACCGCTCAGTTTTCATAGAATCATGGAACTGTTCAGGCTGGAAAAGGCCTCTGAGAACATCGAGTCCAACCTTTACCCCAGCAGCAGTGTTCACCATGATCCCAAGTGCCACATCTGCACACCTTTTGAAAATTTCCAGGGATGGTGATTCAATGCCTGACCTCCCTTTCAGCAATGAATTTGTTCCTAATATCTAATTCTAATCTAAACCTTCCCTGACACAACTTGAGGCCATTTCCTCTCATCCTTTTGTAGTGACCTTGCCCTGCAGAGTAAGAACTTCATGGCAGAGCTCAATGAACACAAGGTTTTCCGCTTGGAGCACAAAAGTGAATTTCAGGCATATTTTACCATTAAGTTTGCTTGGAAAGCTCTGAGCTTGCCTCATGGTACCCTCTTTAATTCATGTCACAACTGAGAGCTGCATTATTAACCATAACATTCTGCATTTCCAGAGTATCCTCCAGCCAAGGATCTCAGCACACTTCCTATCTATTATTAAAACCTTTCAACTTTCCTGCAGAGTGAACCTGACATTATTTAAGAGATGGAAAAGCTGGAACACAGAGAGGAAAAAAGGACAAAAATGTGCAGATGTGGACTTTTACTGGGGGAACAAAAAAAAAGTGGTATATATGTTTGAAAGTTCTCAGGCTTGACAAGAGTAATAAAGTTGTTTAGCCAACTTTGATCATCACAGACGTGCCTAAAGATGATACTGCCTGACACAGTCAACAGAGATTCCCCAAACAGCAATGAGAATATTACATATTTTTTGTTTTATTAACACCAAGTAATGCACGCAATTATCTGTGGCATGTGCTTATATTTACTCTACGGTAATTCATACAAATTTGATTTTCCTAATAGCCAAATTTTAACAAAGCCTTGTCAAAAGTTACTTGTGCCAGTTCTCTGTTCTAGCCTTGCAGTGTTTGCCATGTTTAATTGGCCTTCAGTGCCTCCTTGCTCCTGTCAACAACAATTCACAGTTGGCTGAGTGGCAGCAGAGAAGAAATGTACCAGAGTGACCTGAAAGAGCTTCCTGTTTTCAGGACAACATTGTTTTCAGTGGAGTCGTGGCAGATTCCCTTGGGATGCTTCAGTGTGGGTGAGTAGCACATTCAAGGAGCACTGATCAATGCCCCAGGTACAGGTTGGCACTTTGGTTGTTTCATATTTTTAGGAAAATTAAATTTTTCCTACTTTGCTAACCAAGTTTGTGATGTGGAGTGCAAAAAAGGGTGGTTTATTTTGAAAGCACTCTCAGGTTTTTCAAGAAAAGAAAGAAAAATACCATTCTTGATTTACAATCGAAATCAGAGATGTTTAATATAATTTATGTCCTCTAAAATATAAACCAGACTCGGGATACTCTCTAATAAGCACTCCGGTGTGAGTAAAAGAAAATTAATCTGGCTTCAACTTCGCCACCAACCCAGCGAGCTGCCGAACACACTGAATGCTGCAGGTAAGTTGTAGCACTGCGATTTCATGCGGCAGTTCTGCCACCTACAGGCACCGAGAGCAGTTCTACAAGGGGTTTGCTTGACAAACTTTCTACGTACTTCTTTTCTTGGGTCTGCTGAGGGAAGACTCCACAGCAGTCAGCCCAGACCTTCGACCCATAAAAATATTTTGTTCCACTTATTAAGAATTAAGACAAGTATTTAACACATCTGACCCCCTAACTGCACTTTCTTCTTCCCTATCATTTATATACTGTGGCCATGAAGCAAAGATACTGAAATCGATTTTATTAAATTACTTTTGTAATGGGTGGCAAGTGTTAGAGCAAAGCCAGAAATAGCTACAGCCTCCACCAAAGCCCAGCAGCTTTGAAAGTGATGTACAGACAGACCCCCCAACACCATGTGTGCCCAAAATAAGCACTGTGACGAATAATGATGGTGAAATTACTTTGAGGAGGTTAGACAATGACCTCGAAAAGCCTCTTTTTATGCAAAGTGAGGGAGATGGAAGTTTTTGAACAGAGATGACAGTACCTGCAGTAAGACTGTGCAGTCTTGCACCTCTGTCTTGGAGAAGGAGCTGTTTTCAAAGCTGGGGTGAAGTGCCACACAGAGGATTCTCGTCCAGGTCCCCCACAGCCAGGCTCTCACAAAGCTCTCCTGAGAATCCTGGCCACTGCACTGGCTCTGTTCACATCCCCAGGCCAGAGATGATCTCAGGCCACAGTCTTGCAGCTGCCATCTTGTCTCCTCGGAGCTTTATTTTCTGAGAATTAAGTCAGAACACACACGAGATAATTAAAAGAAGTTCTCTCATCCCTCTTTCCTCACCCTGAGGGACATTTTAGAGGACATTTAAACTGCAAAACAGTCCTTGCTCAATAGAGACACTTGGTTCCACTTTAGAGGGGTTTCAGTACTCAAAGGAGGACTGTGAGAAAGATTGGGACAGACTTTTAGCAGGGCCTGTTGCAACAGGTGATGGGTTTATATTAAAAGAGGGTTGATTTGTATTAAATATAAGGATTAGATATGAAGATATAAGGCTGCTCTGGTTTTTGGATGGCCGAGAGATGTGCCACAGCCCGGAGGAGAAGGGACAGCTCCGACATTGTGAAAGGTTTGTGCTACTGCTTTTTTAGCTGAGAAATAATACTAAGGGGTTTTCATCAGAGTACCCATCTAATTCTGAGATGAGTTTGATGCATGGGGGGTGCTTGTTGGATGTAGGTGCCTGGATGTGCAGGACTCCAGTCAGACTGGGGCTGGACGTTTCTCCTCTTCCTGGGTCAGAGAAATAGCTCTTGCAGAGATGTGCAAGATCAAATTCCCTTGCATCCTGAATCCAGGCTGCTGCTTCCACTTTTTATTTAGAGGTGGGTTGTTGCCCCATCTATCAGCTCACTCAAGCTCAGTGCAGCTTCTGAACTTCCCATTAGATAAGAACAATTCCCAAAAAAAGATAGGAAGGGCACAGACAGACAAGGGCTTTTCACTCCTCAGCAAACACCACTTGCCACCACAAACCTCAGCCAAGGAATTTCTTGCCTGCTACCACTCAGGTTTGCTTACACCTGGCAGGAACATTAACTGCTTTAGTTAGGATAAGCAGAACTACTGTGTGTCCATATAGACATGTCCATGGCACAACAACAACTGGAAAATAACTGTGGATGTGCTTAGCTGTGTAGGAGTTGTCACCAGTGTGGCCACAAGCACTTTGTAATGCACAGATTACACATTCTGGCTTGGGTTCTAAACACCAGTATATTGACATAAATGGTGCACCTGGTATTAGGATTTGGAGGAAAGCACAGGAAAAATATTCTTAGTTTCTGTTCTGGGGCTTCTGTTCTCCTTTACCCTCCTGTCTTCAGTGTCTCTTCCCAGACTCCCTTCTCTTTTCTTTTGCCAAAAGCATCACTTGGAAACCCTGCCTCCTGCTTCTACAACACCTTTTTCCAGTCCACACAGCTCTCTCCTGCCTACTTCTACCCTTTTGCTCTTTTCAGTCCTCTGTTTACAGAGAAGACAGAGAGGAGCTACAATTTGGACATACTCCAAAGGTATTGTTTCCAGTTGTATAAGCCTTGCCTTTGTCATGCTGCCATCATCTCCAGAGCATGGACTGCTGGCATCTGAGCTCCAGCCTTTGGTCACCTTCAGCAAGCCCAGTTACCCAAAGGAAGATTGTCCCATGATTTAAGAACTGTGGGTTCTGTTCTCGAACAGAAAATTCTTTTGCAACTCCGAGTAACACCTTTCACCTCTATGTG
The DNA here is from genome assembly GCA_013397725.1 of Rhagologus leucostigma. Taxonomy (NCBI): domain Eukaryota; kingdom Metazoa; phylum Chordata; class Aves; order Passeriformes; genus Rhagologus; species Rhagologus leucostigma. The sequence continues at coordinate 1,650,869 of VZTD01005050.1, forward strand.
ATCTTGGTCCATTCCTTTAATCTTCAACATACCATATATAAAGTAGGATAAGGACAATCTTTGCTTCAGAACAATGCAGTGAGATGGCCCAGAGAGGCATTTAGACTCCCTATGGAAATGAGATGCAAATGAGCACCCAAACCTACACAAGTGCTGTCACCTGCACAGTGTGAGGCTGGAAACGTGAGGTGGCCTGTGCTGTGATAACTTTGCAGTTCCTTTTATGTGGCCACACGAAATCTGAGGAGCCTTCGGCACAATGGCTCTGGCCAGGATGAAGTTCTGTGTGAATTATGCTGATTTCCCCAGGAATGATTAGAGATAATTTTCTTCTTCCCTGTCATCTGGCATTGTGGATGGATTTCTCCAACAGCAGTGCAGCATTATGAGACACTGAGCTTTGCTTCCAGACATTGGTTATGCCTTGTTAGATGATGCAAAACCAGCACTTCAGCTCAACCTGCAGCACTAGATATAGAGATATATCTGTAATACAGGAAGGCTGGACATTAGGAGGAATTTCTTCACAGAAAGGATGATTAGACTTTGGAACAGGCTGCCCAGGGTGGTGGAGTCACTGTCCCTGGAAAGGTTTAAGGAAAGCCTGGATGCGGCACTCAGTGCCATGGTCTGATTGACACGCTAGTGTTGAGTCTTAGGTTGGACTCAATGATCTCAGAGGTCTTTTCCAACCTAATGGAAAAGGTTCTGTGATTCTGTGAATTACAAGGTCTCCCTTCATGTGCTTCATTGCCAGCAGTTAAACCGCGAGAGGCGCCACGGACATAGACCACACGCTTTCTGCTGCTTTCTCCACTCTAATCTCGATTTTCTATTTTAGTTTCTTTAATTTTAATTCCCGCACTTTAACCTCCATTTTCTCGCCGCCCGGGTGCCCCGGGTTACACAAACCCTCACGGACCCGCCCCTTCCCCCCCCTCCCCTCAGCGCCGCTTCCCGCCAAAACCCCCGCGCCTCGGCGGTAGAGTCTGCCCCGGTTGCTATGCGCGATGACGCCCCTCGCCCTGCTTTTTCTCATTGGCTGCTCCGCCGCTGACGGCGCAGCGCGGCGCGGGATTGGCTGGGAGCGGGCTCGCGCGGGGCACGTCGGGGCGGGAGAGGCCGATGGCGGCCATCGGGGTTCACCTGGGCGCCACCTGTGCCTGCGCCGCCGTGTACAAGGTGAGGGCCAAGGGCCGCTCGGGGCTCCCGGCCGGGGCGTCTCTGCAACTCGGAGCTGCCCCCTCGGCGGTGAAGCCCCCGGGGGCGGCTCACGGCTGTGCCTCTCTCTTTCTCCGTAGGATGGCCGCGCCGACGTGGTCGCCAACGACGCCGGGGACAGAGTCACTCCCGCGGTCGTGGCGTTCTCGGAGAGCGAGGAGGTGAGGCTGCGCCTCCGCGGGGTGATGTGGGGAGGAGGATGGGAGGGGGCTCTGTCTGCTACTCAGTTTTTCTTTTTTTCCTTCCTTTATTTTTCATTCAGGTTGTTGGCTTAGCTGCGAAGCAAAGTAGGATAAGAAATATTTCAAGCACTGTAGTGAAAGTAAAGCAGATCCTTGGGCGAAGGTAAGAGAACGGGCGTGAAAGGGCCGGTGAGAAATTTTTCCCATTGAAGCTGGCTTAACGTCTCAGCACTAACACTGAAGGCATCTATTAAAAATCATTTTGTTGTCATAGAGTCACAGAATGGTTTTGTTTGGAAGGGGTTTTAATGATCACCTCGTTCCAACCCCCGTGCCATGGGCAGGGACACCTTCCCTTAGACCAGGTTGCTATTATGAACTTTTTAGCCTACATTTCATTCAAGCAGCAAAGAGACGCTCCTGAAAATAGAAAAGTAGGGAAGAAAAAGTGTATTTCGTGTCTGAATTTGTCTGTAAAAATTAAATTGTGAAATTTAGTAACAGGTTGCATATGAGCTTTTCATATATGCTCAAATTTTTTAAATAAAATGTCTTGTTACCTGGTTGTTTTCCTGTATGTTAAGTCCACTGTGGTTTTATTTGAATGAAACTTTTGTTTGTGGTGCTTTTATTCAAACTATTGATTAGTGCCTGTTGTGATTCCTGTTAGTGGAGCTGTGATAATTTGCACTGGCAATTACAGCGACGCTAGAACTGAATCTCTTGGGGTTGGATTTAACATCAGAGATGCGACAAAACTTCTTAGTCATGACCCAGCTGTGTGTTACAGCCCTTTCACTGACAGGAGCCGACAAGATGTTGTCCATTCTGGTGTATTTCTCAGCACTTTTGAGATGCAGGACTTCACTGAGATCTTTTATAATGGTTGTGAGGCATAGCAGGTTAAAACAATGTGTTGGGTTTTGGTTTTCCCTTTCCCTGAGTAGTAGGTATTTTTTCAATCATAAATTTGGGGAAAGGAGAATGAAAGATGCCAACAGGCAGAACAGTTGGGTTTTCTTCTACTGTATAAATGTGTGTATAGAGTGAAAATGGGATTTTTTGGTTGAAGTATAGCTTGATGTGTTGGAGATGTTAGAAATATCAGCAAGATGCATTTGTGCAATTAACCTTGAACGTGTGATTTATTTTAATATTTTGAATTTTTCTGGACAGCTCCGGTGACCCTCAGGCAAAGAAATATATTGCAGAAAGCAAATGCTCCGTGAGTATGATGATTTGTATAATTTTATGCTTTTCTTGTCATTGTTTGGGCCACACCATGTCCATGTTCTGTAGTGATCAGCTCTCATCATATGAGGTCCCTTTTGCTGCTATGTGGAATGTTTCTGTTTTTATCCAGTAGATAACCATGTTCTGAGATCTGCCAGAATAATACAGTTCCAACAGAAAAATTTTTGTCTATCTCTTAATCATTCTCCAAAGGGGTAGATCTTAATATATTTGGGTAGCAATGTTGTGGTTTTTCTTAGTGCTGGTAGGAGATACTCTGGTTGCAGCACCTTGTGATTAAAATCTTTAACCAATTGATTTAATCTCAATGTTTAACTTGCATAATACTGTCCTTGTTGCTAGAAAATTTTGCAAAACAGGATAAAAATTATCCTGGAAAATACATTCCTAACAAAAGAGTGAGTTTTCTCCTGGGTTTTGACTGTTCGTATTGGTGTGATTTTATAAATAGCTGGGGTTTTTCTTATGGAATATAACTAGGAGTGTACTTTTGTTCTAAACATTGTTTTTGTACTCAGGAAAACTTAATAGTCTGGATTCTTTAAGTCTTTAAATGTTCCTCTTGTGTCTGTCATATGCTACAGGTCTTTTTGTGATCTTTGTAAGCGTCTTGAAAGCATTTACTCTCTTGTAGTAGAGTACTAATGCAGAGAGTATTTACACAGCCCAGTGCTTTTTACTTTAAACAGAACCTAAGTTAAACATTACTTTCTGTTGTTAACCAAATTACTGTCTAACAAAGGTGTGTTGGTTTTGCTTACAGATAATTGAGAAGAATGGAAAACTTCAGTATGAGATAGATAATAAACTTATTAACCCAGAAGATGTGGCAAAATTAATTTTCAGTAAAATGAAAGGTACGTACTAATTAAATTCATAATATGTTTTAGCTTTTTAAGCTGTCCTTGTAGTTTTAAGATATCTCTTTTTTTTCACTTTTACTCACCATGCTCTGCCTGTCTTTATAAACAGAGACTGCCCAGTCTGCATTGGGTTCAGATGTGAACGACGTTGTTGTCACAGTGCCATTTGATTTTGGAGAGAATCAGAAAAATGCCCTTGGGTAAGAGCATGGAGTTTTTTGTGTTATTTTATGTGTCTAAAGCAGATGGGCTGGAAGATCAGCTGTGAGAATTCTGCTGCTGGACTTCAACTTGCAACTGTCAGTCAAGATTATTGGGATGTTATTTAAACTGGGAAAATATGAAATCAGGAGATTAAATCCTGAGTTGAGAAACTTTTAATGGAATTTACTGATGTGACCAAAAGGAAATTCTGAATCGCTACAGTGAGAGGAAACTGTGATTTGATGAAGGATAAAACCTCATTTCAGATCAGGATCTTCAGTGACCCCTTTGAAATGCAAATAGTTTGTGAGCCTCCTCCATAATTTCCTCTCCTTGCCCTTCATACCCCCCAAACCAAGTGGCGCTTACATGACCTATTGAGGTCTGCTTTGTCAGAGTGCAGGTACGGAATACATACCAGTTTTCTACTTGGAAATGCTGTTCGGAAACATTTCTGCTCTGACAGTTCCTCTGTATGAAAACATGAGAATGCTTAAAAGTTGAGCATAAGTGGCAGCATCTGTTCCTGCTTTCTGATATGTAGAAGCCCTTAGGCTTAACTGTCATGGAATAAATAAAGCACATCTAAAAGTTGGTCAGAAAACAGTGAGCTGCAGATTTGCAGTGTCTGTAATGAAGCATTCTATTGCTCTGGTGTAACTTCGAAGTGGAGGGAACAAGTTGTGGGGTAAGTCCCAGGGTTACTGAAGTTTCAAGAAAACATGTGAAGTTAAATGTTACAAGTGAGGGACAGTAAATTCATTTTCAAGTAAATCTATATTTCTCATGTGTTACCTGTTGAAATAATGTATCGAGAACTTTTAATACCACACCTGAAGATAAGTTACCAAGTTTGATTTAGGGTGGAGTGTAGCTGAGGAGTGTTTTGCAGTCTTTATGGGCTATGTAGACTGATAGACCAGCGTTTTCTTTAAGAATGAACACACAGCAGATCCAATTACCTGAAGAACACAGTAGCAACTGAACTTCTTGGTACTTTTCCAGTCACTCAGTACTGTTAATGCCATGCTATAAACAAGGTCTGATGAGGTGGCACATGTAGTTCAGGTGAAATCTTAATAGTGTGTGACTGTAGTGAGGTCATTAAAGTGGAATGAAATGCTGTTTTGGCTCATTGCAGGGAAGCAGCTGCAGCTGCTGGGTTCAATGTGATGAGATTAATTCATGAACCGTCTGCAGCTCTCCTTGCTTATGGAATTGGCCAAGATTCACCCACTGGAAAAAGGTAAAATCCTAATATTTTACTTCTTTTTAAGCTGCTGTACTTAAATCCTGAGAAATCTTAAATAAGGGAATGCTTGAGTGTTGCCTTAGCATGAGGCTTGTTTTGCTTTTTTCTCTCAATCAAGACAAGAAGCATTTAGAAGTTGTAATTTTGTACTGTTTTAAATCCCTCTGTTTTGGTCTTTATATTTTGAGAATTGTCTTTAAAGATTTGTCCCCAGTTTCTGACTTCAATAAGCTGATTGGCTTGAAGAAAAATGCATTCCTTTTTAAACATAATTTGGCATAGGTGGTTTTGATTGTGGAAGATGGGATCATTTTACATGTGCAGGAAGAACTAAAGCAGAGCTCCTGGGTTCAGTAGGTGCATTTGGCTGTCTTTATGAATATACAGATAATTCACTTTCAAATTGCAAAGACTGCTGTCAGTTTGAACTATTTTGTTCTTGTTTGATGTTCTTTACCATTCTCATATACTTCTTGCCTGATTAAAACCTGCAATACATGGTGGTAATCTTTTGACAGTGTGTCAAAATTAATGCTACTTTCAATATTTTTTTAATGTGGCAGCAATGTGCTGGTTTATAAACTAGGTGGAACATCACTTTCTATCACAGTCATAGAAGTAAACAGTGGAATATACCGTGTGCTTGCTACAAACACAGATGACAGCATTGGTGGAGTTTGCTTCACAGAAGCTCTAGCACAACACTTAGCTTCTGAATTTCAGAGGTAAGATTTGAATTCCAAGCATGTTGCTGTTAGGACAGGAACTTCATTATCTGGTGCCTCCTTTAAAGAAAACCAAAAAATCTAGCAGACTGTCTCTGAGTGAAATGGTTCAAGTAAAGATGGTGTTGAAGGAGCAGTCAGTTGTTTGGGGCTGAGAAGGAAGACTGGGAAATGCCTGGATTTGGGTGGATGTTGCCTGAAGTTGGTGTTGAACTATAAGGTCTCAGCCATGAACTCTGCTGTGTCAAGGTGTGTGCAAACTTTCAGTAGTGGCATTGTAGTTAATACTAAAATGTTTAGCAAAAAAAGTTCAAGAGCTCTAACCCGTTTTCCTTTCAGGAGTTATCAGTCAAATTCCTGCCTCTTTAAACTGGTATCATCTATTTTTTTAAAATACAGGTCTTGTAAACATGATATCAGAGGAAATCCCAGAGCCATGATGAAGTTAATGAACAGTGCTGATACTGCAAAACATTCTTTATCAACCCTGGGAAGTGCAAACTGTTTTGTAGATTCACTGTATGATGGATTAGATTTTGATTGCAATGTGTCCAGGTAAGGCAGATCTTGAAGCTACTGAAATCTTTTTAGGTGCTGTTATGGATGTTCAATAAGCTTTGATTTCTGGTGGTGTTTATTTTAGAGAAGGAAGTAAGATTGAAGGCAAATTTGTTGTTTCGTATTGATGCTGCAATCTGTAGTGGTCAGGGCAGTCACACTAACAGTGTTTCTCTAATGTGTAGAAAATAAAGTGCAAATGTGTAGAAAATAAAGTGCAAAAAGGCACAAGGACACCCCATCTTTGGAGTCTGGTTGTTGATGGGAGGGGAATAGATACTGTAATGAATCAAGGTGGCTGTTTCCTCCCCCTTATTGTTTTTGTTGTACTTTCCCTAAAGAGAAGACAGCTTGTGGACTCTTCATCTAAATGAGATCCAGAACGAGAAGAGTCCTGGAAGTCTTGATGTTGCCTCTCGGTGACAGCTGGAGTAGAAAGATGTTTTCTGTGTTTTTGTTCGTACTGCTGTGTCCTACTCAGACTCTTTTCCCTTGGGATGATCTCTTACTGAGATTTTTAGCTCACTTTGATTGCTCTTCCAGGCAGCAGGAGCTTTAGCAAAATGAAACAGACATTTCCATTCCAGAACTCCAGTAGTTGGAGCTGCTAAAATAAGGCACAGCATGTTTGAAAGTGTGAGAAGCAATACTGTATAACTGGGGTCAACTCACTTTTGGATCAGGATGCCAGTCCTGTGGATCAGTGTTGCAGACTTTTGTTTTGTTGTATTCATGCAGAGTAGAACTTCCTCTGCAGGGTTGAAAGAGACAAAGGCAAACACAAATTTTTTTTTTAATTTGCTTAATCTACTCCCTGTGTGAAAATCAGGACACAGCTTGATTTGCCTCTAAAAATTGAGTGTTTGTGTCCATTTTAAAGATCATGAAGCAGTTCCAGGATTTTTCTTTATTTTTTCACGAGTCGAAACAGCAATACTGGGTGTTGTCAAGACAACAATACTGGGTTTTTTCCTCTAGAGTACACTGAAGAATGAATGTGCATTCTATGTAGGTGTTCATGATGAAATTAATAGCACAGATACTTCCACAACAAAAAAATCACTTGAAGGTTAATAATGGGAAAAGATGATTTTGTTAAAATCTCTTAGTACCAGCTGGAGAACTAGAGCATATTCTAAAAATTATTGTTCTTCCATTTCAGATGTTTGTCTCTAATGGATGAGATGATACTTTTTGAATGATTTTTTTTTCTCTTCTAGGGCCAGGTTTGAACTTATCTGTTCTTCACTTTTTAGTAAATGTGTAGAAGCAATTAAAAAACTCTTGCAGCAAGTTGGATTTACAGCAGATGATATTAATAAGGTAATAATAGAAATCGTTTGTCTGTAGGATGCTTCATAATTCCACAAGAACAGTACTTGTGGGGCCTGTTTTACTTGCAGACTGAGAATTTAATGATATGTTTAAGCATTTTTAACTGGGATCCGGCAGAATCTATAGACTGGAGATCTTTAGGACTGCTGTAGTTGCTTTCGTTGCAGTTACTTGAAGTTAAGTATAAGGTAGAGTCAGATTCAATTGTGTGGTTTTGCTGCTGCATATTGACTAGGTGGGGAGGATTTGTCTCCATTTGGTGCATTTGTGTAATTCTGCCCAAATTCAGGCTGAGAAGTACCTTCCTTAAGTTCAGTCTGTGGACTTTGTTCTGCCTTCATTGAACTTTGGATAGGGTTTGCTGACACCTCTGGAGAAAGGCAAAGTTTTGACTTAAAGTGGAACAAATTGCTTGGTGTCCACTTGGTGCCTGTGCTCCTCCTTGCTGGTTTAAAAACCACATGAGGTGCCAAACCAGGGGAGTGCTTTAATCCCGAAGATGGTGAGCAAGGCAGCAGACATTAGCAGTTTAATTCACATGTCTCTTGCCTTGGTGTAAGAGAGGAAATTCATCTCACTCCCTTTGTACCTGTCTGTGGCAAATGGTGCTGCATTCATTGCTGGTGGAGTTGGCTCATCAGTTCTGCAGCTAAAGCTCTCTGGTGCTTTCAGTGACACTTGGTGCAATTTCAGACTCTTAATTTGTGCTTGCTGTGTCACATCTCAGTTTCACTGGTGAATAATGAAGTATCCCAGGCCATTTAGAGAACAGCTTTTGTTTTCTGGCGGCAGTGGTTTTTAGGTGGCTTTTTAGGTTCTCAGGCCTTAATGCTTTGGATGAGGGGCAGTGAACACTTTAAATGTAAAAATAAGTAAATTCAGAGTTGTAAATGAGGTTTATGTTTTACATGAAGAAAAGTGGGAGTTAGCTTTATTTCCACATCTGGCTGATTTTCAAAGTCACTGTAATAAGATTTGGACTTAATGGCTAAAACCTGACTTGCTCCTCCCTACAGGTGCATGGTGGAAGGGTTAGTGGCAAGCAGCACAAGTTACAACATGGGAAAATTTTAGATTCCAGGAAAGGAATTTGTAGTATGAGGGAAATCAGATGCTGAATTAAGGGCCTACGGAGTCTGTGGAATATGTATCTGTGGAGGACGGGTCCTGAGCAGCCTGTTGTAGCTGTACCTGTTCTGACCAGGAGGTTGGACTAGATCACCTCTGGAAGTCTCTTTCAACCTAATGTTCTTTTTGTGATAAATTTTTCAATTTTCAAAGTGTTACTTTATCTAAGTGATTCTTGCTGTAAGAGAAACTTTTCAAAGACATCATATTTCCTTTGATTTCAAAACCAAAAGTATCAGAAGTCAACCGAAGATTACATCAAATTTTATTTAAACAACTGCACATAATAAAATATCCCAGAGCAGTTTGCATTTCTGCACACCAGGGTGTCACCTGCCTGTTTTATTTGACAGAATAAAGATTTGAAATAATTTTGATGTTTTCCAGGTAGTTCTTTGTGGTGGGTCTGCTCGAATCCCAAAACTACAGCAGCTGATCAAAGATATTTTCCCAACTGTGGAATTACTAAATTCAATTCCTCCAGATGAAGTTATTCCCATTGGTGCAGCCATAGAGGCAGGAATTCTGCTAGGGAAAGAGAATACCTTGTTAGAAGAAGATGCACTCATTGAGTGTTCTGCCAAAGATATTCTTCTTAAGGTAAGGCTAAAATTAGAATATTAGAAAATTTTACTGCTGCAATGAATATAGAACACTAATTATATAGGATTGGTGTTAGAGAAACAGCATTGTTTTATTATTACTTCTGCAGATTTGCTATAGATCAGCAGTACATGGTAACTTAGGTTTATTGACAAAAAAAATTGACAAGAAAAACTGGATTTTAGGGGGAGATAGATTGTATCTTTTCTATGTGTAATAGCTGGACTTCTTATTTGTAGGAGTGTCAGGTTTTTTACTTGCTGTGATGGTAAATGTGACAGAGGGAATGAATCTTGGATTTCTTGTGGAACATTGTTGTAACACTTCCAGCTCAGTGAAGTACCCGAAGACATGAACTCTATTCTTTTTTTTCTTTCTTAAGGGAGTAGACGAGACAGGGGCTGACAAATTCACAGTGCTGTTTCCATCAGGGACACCACTGCCAGCTCGAAGGCAGCACACCCTGCATGCTCCTGGAAATATTTCCTCTGTGTGCCTTGAGCTGTACGAGTCATTGGGGAAGAGTCCTGTGAACGAAGAAGAGAAATTTGCCCAGGTAAGTATGTGCACACTCACATGCACTTTTAACAGCAGCCACCTGGAAATCAGTTGGACCTGGAAAAAAACTGGAAAGCAATCCCACCACTACCAAAACTTGTTAGAAAGCTATAATGACATGCATCTCTTCAGCATTGATCTTTATTCATTCTTTCGTACATGCATAGTATTCAAGCGCTTTGTAAAGAAATTGAAGTTTCCCTTTTGAATTCCTAAATGCCTGACAGGGTTTGACCCTTGGCACTACTGTAATAAGATCACCTGGGATGAGAGATCTTGACCAGTTATTCCAGTAGTGTACAGATACTCCAGCATTTTGAAACTAAAACTGATGAGGAGAATGGCATAGCTGATGTGTTGATTACTTTCTGATCTTTCTAGATTGGACAGGATCTTGGTATTAGATATTGAATTCAGTTTATCACAGTGGTAAGATGAAATGATTGTGTCAAGTGAGGGTTTAAAGTTGTTGGTTAGGAGTCAACCTACAGAGAGAACACAGCTTTTGTGAAACAGTGATGATGTGTTTTCCTTGGAAAGCTTCAGGGAAGGGGCAGATATGTCTGAAATTGATGGAATATTTAAGAAAACTGTTACTCCACCTTAATTCTGCCCAAATATCTTTAAAGGGGATAGGGAAAGGATGTTACCTAATAATTACAGTACTGATCCTAAAGGACACTGTGGGAGTGATAGGTACTTCAGCTATCTCAGGGATAGATCCTGAACCAAACCACAGAAACAATGGTGGAAATAGCTAAAAATAACATGAATTTGCACATCTTAGCTGTTGTGTCACTTTCCTTGAACTGCTGTGCAAAAACTTGGAGAACCTGATTATAATCAAACCTTTTCTTTTAACAGATTATACTGCAGGATTTAGATAAAAAGGAGGACGGCCTGCATGATATACTAACTGTTCTCACCATGAAAAGGTACCCAAAACAGTTGTTCTGCTGTTTACCCTGCTATGTCACACTTCTGACAAGCAGTCTTTGCTCCTGTTACACAGTATTTAATTTTGTTTTGAGAAATTCCAGCATTTTATTGGTCACAGGGCTGTACAGTCCTAGCAGGGGTACATTCTGTAGAAACGCGGGTTGTCTGCAGTACCTTTGGTGCTGTCATTCTTTGATTCCTAGAGAAACAAAGCTTAATACAGTTGTATAGGTTATTTTTAGCAACTTCTGAACCGTTGATCAGTTTAACCATGCTTGAGAGCAGTCGGGATCTCAGACTTCCTGTGGAAGTGGGTTGGTAGTTTTGCTGCATGCCCACACTCTTGGGAAAAACTGAAGGAGATTTCGTCTTTTTTAGTTATGAAGGATTGCAGAATTTACAGTGGCTCTGTCCTTTCAGAGGCAGGGTTGTTAACCAGAGAAACAGTGCCTCAGGAAATTTCTACTTGCTATTTAAGTTCAAAATACTTCATTTTCTTATGGTAGCTATCAGGTGTATTAATGCCTGTTAATAGACCTGACCTAAAATGCCTTGTTTGTCAGACAGAGATTTATACTGAGCACTGATGAGGAAAACATTTTGGGGATTATAGATGCAACTCTGTTGTGCAGAAAAACAGCATTATTTTAAAGGAGGTTTAAGTAATATTTAGGTGAAAAAAGGAGAGGAAATTTAGTAGAGAACATCTGTTTCTACCTAAGTATTTTGTGTGGCTGTATGCCTAACTGAAGTACGGCTCAATACTGTTTCTTAGTTCTTGGAATTTGAAAATTAAGGTTTTCCTAGTTAAGGAAGATCCTTGGAATTTAAAGATTACTTACACTTCAAGAGTCAGGTTCTTGTGCTATGACAAGACATGCTTATCAATCTGTTGCTGTTACGCAGAGTTCTCACAATTAATATTTTGAATAATATTACCACATAGTCTGTTTACAAACCTGTACTAAATAAATTCAATTGCAATATTTAAATGCAGGATTTAAATATCTATTCCAGCATATGTAGAGAAGATAGATGTTTTAAGGGCAGGAAGTGCATATAAAAACACTCACTAATTTAAACTTAATTTCATAAATCGATTTCATCTGTGTTGAAGCATGTCTGTCCCTGGATATTTTGATGCTGATCTGTCTTCCTTTCATCTGTGTGAAGACTATTGTTTATCGTCTCTGGAACATGCAGTAACATAGTAAGTGTTGTGTTGAGATAATCTTAAACATAACCCTCTCTTTTATCTAGGGATGGGTCCTTGCACGTTACCTGCATGGATCAAGATACTGGAAAGTGTGAAATCATCACTGTTGAAGTGGCATCATAGTCCATTTTGGAAGGCAACATTTTTCTAACTTGATTTGTGTCTCTTACTGGCCTTTCCCCCAAAGCAGTGACTCTCTGTGATGTCTCTGATGATTCTTAGAGGACTGTAATAAACTAAAGTAAAATGTTAATTTGCCACCAAGTCTGTTTGGAGTGTGGTGCAAAACGTTAGTCAAGACATATGGACAGCAGATCATTGAATTATCAGCACTTGATTTACAAAATGCAAAGCACAAATGCTTGTGCCTGTGGTTCAGCAACAAGCATATTACATAGTCTGAAGATTTTTCCTTCACTAATGAGGTCTTGTACCCATTCTGCCAGTGTATGTGTGGCTTCAGCAGCATAGCTTTGAACCAGCAAGAACTAGACTGGTGAAAATCCCCTCTATTGGAATCCTGTGTGGTCTTGATATTGCCCAAAACCGTGAAGGTGGAGCCCATTTGCGCTGGCCTCGTGAGCAGGTTAATTTTTTTTTCAGGAGTTTTTTCTGTAAAATGGTTTTGTGATATTACCTGAAAAATGTAAGAGTTAAATGTGTTTATTTTTATGTTATTAAAATACATTTTTTAATGCAGATCTTGGCAATCTCCATTCTGTGTGGCACTGTTTTAATCTGTATTGTCATATATTTGTCTGGGTATAAGCTGGCAGGTTTTTTTCAATAACAAGATGGAGCAGGCAAGTGTGATTATGGGATTTGAGGGTCTCAGCCTAAAGTTAAGGGGCAACAGTTCAGTGCTTACAACAGTGTGTTACCTTGCAAAATACTGAAAGTGTCACAATAGAGCCTCAAAAATCAGAGAAAATAGAGCAAGGAAGACCTGTGTGGATTTGAAGAGTGCTGTATTCCATTACCTGGGATTTGAAATGAACTTGAAAAACCTCTTCTACAACCACCTGGAAGGAGGTTGGAGCCAGGGGCAGTCGGGCTCTTTCTGCCAGGCAACCACTGCCAGGATGAAGGTTGCTGACTCCTAAGCTATGACCGGGGCGATTTGGGTTGGACAGTGGGAGGAATTTCTTCACATTAAAGGTAATTCGGCATTGGAATGGGCTGCCCAGGAAGGTCGTGACGTCACCGTCCCTGGAGGTGTTAAAGAAAGCCTGGACATGGCCCTCAGGGCCGTGGTTACAATTTGCCCTTAATGACCTCAGAGGCCTTTTCTAAACTAATCGATGCTGTGATTCTGTCAAAGCTACATTAATAGTAAACAGCTCATCTGAGTGAGGTGTGATGACAGTGTAACTCCCTCCTTCCTTCCCTCCCTCCCGCCCAAGTGCCTGGACCATTTCTCCGAGGTTCTTCCTTTCAGCTCTGCAGCTGAGGGGCTCGGGGCAGAAGCTGCCTCGCGCTTCCCCCGCCTGCCCCAGGCACTGCAGAGCTCTTTTGTTCTTACAGANCTGGGATGGGGCCGCCCGGGGCTCTGCCGCCCCCCCGGGCTCTGCCCGCCCTGCTCCGGGCGCTGGGGGACCGGGACGGACGGGGGGAGGACGGGCGGAGAGGCTCCCGTTCGGTCTCGGCGCTGGGAGCCGCTACTGGTCTCTGTCTCCCGGCTCCGTCAGGACCGTTCTCACCCCCCCTGCCCGCAGACCCCCGGCGGGACGGGGAGGGAAGGGCTGGGGGTCCTGCACTCTTCCCTGAGAATCCTGTCCGCTGCACCAGGGGAGCTGTGGGAGGAGGACGGGAGGTGCCTGGCGTAGACATGGAACCGGGGGTGGGACGCGGGGAGAGGCGCTGGATCCCGGTGCGGGCGCGGGAAAGGCACCGCCGCCCCTTCCCCAGCTCCTGCGCTGTGAACTGCGCCGGGGGCCGGGGCGGGAGAGCCCCGCGGAGCCCCGGGGGAAGGCGGGCACGGCCGCGCAGCCGGCGGCTCCCGCTCTGGACTTCATCCAGCCCCTTGATCCCGGTGTTTCCCGGGCGCTGCCGCCCTGCGGAGTGTCTCGTCCCTCTAAATCCGCCTGGCTGACAGGGCACTCGCGATCCTCCTGGATGCGGTCTGTGGGTCTCTATTTCCTCGTCCAGTCACCATGGTTGCATCGCAAGTGCTCAGTTGCGCTTGACTACAGAAATTTGGCGGTCTTATTAAAGAATGAAGGTTTCCTACTTGCCGTAGTTCAGTTATGCGAAGCTGTAATTGTAGAAAAATTGCTCTGTGCTTAGTGTAGCTTTCACCTGTGGAAGTCTCTGCCCTCCAAAATATTTGTTGTTCTTTATAAGTGTACGTACTGTACAGAATAAAGGTGCAGGGAGGGAATCATTGACGTGTTTTGCTTGACCCGTTAGAGAAGGGTTGAGTTGAAGACACTGCAGTTGTACAAGAGACTCATGGACTGCTGTCACAAATGGTAATGTGGGGACTCTGGGATGAGGCATAATGATTTCAATTTAGCTGAGACATTAAATAGGATTCTTTACCAATTTTCTTATTGTAGCCTGGTATGTGCCATGTCTAGCTTCACTTGAGACCCTCCAAGAATTATGTAGGAAGGAAAATCTCAGATGTAAATCCATTGGAATCACCAACAGGAGTCTAAAGAGTTATGAGGTGGAATATTTGTGTGACTACAAGGTAGAAGAGGTAAGAGAAACACAGACCAATTTGATCACTCTTTCAGCTGAAATTTGGAAGCAAGCCAAAGGTAGTTTTGCTTGTAATACAAAGCGGCAGGCAGTGAGGACAAACCTTTTGCTGGCATCAAATTAAATATATTTTAAACTTTGAACTGTAAACAGAAAGTGGTGTAAACTGCTACTTTCAGTATGTGGAAGGAAGTTACAGACATGTTAGAATGTGAAATGTTCCTGAAATTACAGACGTGTTAGAATATGAAATGTTTCACCTTTGCATATCTGATGCTGATGCTTTAGGTGGTAGCTCGGTATGAATTATGATGCCTCTCCTTTATTTGCAGACAACCATGTGTATTTCTTTCTTGATTCTTTTAGTCTTTTTAACGAAGAATTAGGGCCATGTGCTGCAAATGGATTCCTGTGAAATTCAGTCTCAGGATTTGTCCTTGTTACAACTATTTGTTCTTTTTAAATAAGTGCAAAACATATGCTGCTTCCCTGTAAATACAATATTACATGTATCAAATTAATTACTGTTCTGGGAGGATGGTTGATATGACCAATAGGGGGATTTAGACTTTTTTTCGCTAAATTTTGGATTTAATTTTGTTCTGTATGTGATACGACTGCATTCTGCTTGTGCATACGAGTCATACAGCAAACATGTAAGTTAGCATAACTTACCACCTACCTTGACAAGCTAGCCTCCTCCTCCTCCAGGTATGCCGTTAGCAATCAGAGTTCATCCCAGCTTTTGATTTCTTTGCCCTTAGAGATGATATATAAAGTATGCAAAGTTGTGCTATAAGTTAATTTGCAAACAAAAAACCTGATTTTTCTCTTTCTCCCCAGTCGTAATGTTTATGGGGACATCAAGGCCTTCTGCCCTGTGTGCTGATCCTTAAGTCCAGAGCTCTTATACTTGTCTGTGTGCTCCGTGATCCTGGATTTCAGCAACATGAACTCTGGCTAAATCTCTATCTGTTTCTGTATTTCAAGGGCAAAGCATACTATCTTGTGAAATGGAAAGGATGGCCAGAATCTTCAAATACTTGGGAGCCTCGGAAACATCTGAACTGCCCTCTGCTTCTTCAGAACTTTCTTAGAGACAAGAATGAATACTTGTCTCGGGTGAGAGAAGGCAAAGCACTTAAAGTGAGAAACCATGTTAAAGCTTTGAAACCTGCAATTGCAGATTACATTGTAAAGAAGGCTAAACAAAGAATAGCTCTGCAGAGATGGAAAGAAGAACTCAACAGGAAAAAGAATCATAAAGCAATGATTCTGGTAGAAAACACTGTGGATCTTGAAGGCCCTCCTTTAGACTTCTACTACATTAACGAGTATAAACCTGCTCCGGGAATAAATGTGCTCAATGGAATAACAACTGGCTGCGAATGTGCTGACTGCCCTGCTGAGAAGTGCTGTCCAAAGGAGGCTGGGTTTATTTTGGCCTACAATAAACGTAAGAAATTAAAAATCCAGCCTGGCTTGCCCATCTATGAGTGCAATTCATATTGTAGGTGTGGGCCTGACTGCCCGAATAGGATTGTACAGAAAGGGACCCCGTATTCCCTCTGCATCTTCAGAACCAACAATGGCCGTGGCTGGGGAGTAAAAACCCTCCAGAAAATTAAAACCAACAGTTTTGTGATGGAGTATGTTGGAGAGGTAGGTATGTATTTATCTCATATAGGTGAATTACACACAGTCAAGGAAATGTTAGATAAAATCTTAATGAGCTTTCTCTCAGTTTTGACACTTCTTGACTTCTTCACCCAGAGGGTGGTCAGACACTGGAACAGGCTCTCCAGGGAGATGATCATGGCAACAAGCCTGACAGAGTTCATGGAGTGTTTGGACAACACTCTCAGGCCCATGATGTGATTCCTGGGGATGTCCTGGGCAGGGCCAGGAGTTGGACTTGATGATCCTTGTGGGATTCTTCCAACTCAGGATATTCTGTGATTCTACTGTATAATAGTTCAATGTGGTTTTGAGTAGAGAGATAAAGGGACATTCAAGTCGACAGCAAAATTACGTTGTCCAGAACATTCCTTCATTCCAGAGCAGTTGTAAAAGAGAATTTCTATTTATCTCATATGGCACTAAAGAATTCTTTTAGATACATGCCCTAATAGTATTTCTAAAGGCAAGTCCTTAATTTCTTTCATGACAATCATCTTTATTGTAGTTTTTGCTGTTCCCAAAGCACAGTTGTTATGAAACTCCCTGCACAGTCTGTCAGTCCCTTTTCTATTTTGTCTGAACTTCTAAGGTAGTATTTCCGAGCACTTTTATTAGTTTCGATTAACAGCAAGTAGAAGACTCGTAGTATGGACGTTATCTATTCAATCTCATACTATTTCAAGGAGAACTCGTGTGTTATAAAATACAGACCTTGAGTTCCTCTTGAGATTTTGTATTGCCCTGTGATTGTTTATGTGGTTCAGCCTCTGCTCTGCTCCGGGACTCTTCACACCAGCAGTTCCTGGCAGCCCCTCTGTTACAGTGTGTTGCATTTCTACCACAAATCTGCCTTGCTACTATGTTGACTCAAAGTATTTCCTTCTGTCCCTTCGTACAGTGTTTATGGTCTTAAGTAGATTTCTTCCGTGCTTCCTGCCCCAAAGCTTCTAACTTCTCATATTCATATGTTTCCTTTAAATATGCAAGAGGTCAGACATTCCAAATATCTCTGTTAATGCAGAAAAGTGATTATGTAATTTTGTTGCTTAAAGGAAAGAGTGTGTATTTACCTTTTCACCTGAATCTACTTAATACCTACTGCTGAGGTCTCAAATCTCATCTGTCAGATTTTAGAGGGATTTGTTGTCCAATTCCATCACATTTTGTATCTCTCTTGCTGCCAAATTATGATTTCTTTGCTGAATCTGCACAACAGAATGTTTAATGTGACAGGCTGCAGATGAAGTTGTTTAAGCTGTTTCTTCTGTCGACAGTGACACGCTCGCCTAATTGAATAGACTGAGTTTTGTGAAGTGACGTCTGTCTGAGCTGCCATGAATAGGATCTTTCATTGCAGTCAAAAATAGCAGGAAGAAATGCTTCTGGGAAGGGAGGAAACGAATATCGGGCTGTCAATGTGGCTGGCTTTTAAAGACTGATACCTGTTGATCATCTGTGCAAAGGGAGAAGGTTGAATCTTGGTTTTGTGTGAAATAAATGAGGCTTTCTGGGTGTAATGGAAAAAGTGTGTATATAGAAACTTTAGGTAGAAACAGTTGATTGTATTGTCATCATCAAAACTATTAATAGAGGGTCTTGATACGGTTTTTTTTCCAGAGACAAGGTAGTGCTGTGCATCAGCTGTAGACAAATTGCAAGAGAAGCCTCAGTCACTAATTAGTTCAGCTGTATGTACTCTTATGTATTCTTCATTGACTAGATGGAATGCTATTTCAGCATCAAAAACTTAGAGCGGTATTTTTTACTAAGTATTTCTCTAGCTTGATTGTGATTTTTGTTTTGATTTAGTAATAGTTAATAATATGATGCAGGTTTCTTTTTTCCTCTTTTTTTTTTTCCTAGGTGATTACAAGTGAGGAAGCAGAGAGGCGAGGCCAGCTCTATGACAACCAGGGAAATACATACTTGTTTGATTTGGACTATGACTCAGATGAATTTACAGTAGATGCAGCTCGATATGGAAATGTGTCCCACTTTGTGAACCACAGTGTAAGACCTTGTTTTGTATACTAAGAATTTGGAGAATTATCCTAATTATGCTAGAAATGTCTTCTACTGTAAACATTTCCTTACCATATTCACAGTTTTTCTGGAGTCGTTTGCTTCATGCCAGCACAGTCCAATCAATCAGATGATGCAATAAATGTAACAGAATACTTGGCCTTACTTGGATTGAGACTGCCTACAAAAATCTGGGAGAGAGATGCTGCCTGAAGTGGACATCCTATAGGACTGGAGTTTTCACTGAATCAGCTGGTTCTAGACAACCAAAATAGGGTTGGTTTGGGTGTGTTTTTTTCTGAGTACATGAACTACGTAACATGCGACAGGTCCTTAATAAAATTAGTTAGGAGTCAGAGATTTAGGAGTCAGGAATTTAGGGGTTATTTTGTAGCTGGGCAGGATGGAATGTTAACTATGAATTTCATCCTGCAAACTTGGTAGAAGAAAAAGAGAAAACTCTTGTGCTTTCTTAGGTATCTACAGGGGAGAAATGTAATTTTCCCTCCTAATCTAAACTTGCCAGAGAACTCAAAAGTAAATTTTAATGAGCAGTTTTTTGTAGTGTTTTATTGAAGTTCAACTGACGTACCTAAAGCAAGAAGGCCGAGCTGCATTTGTAAGGATTCCTGAACTAAAAATTATTATTTCTTACTGATGCAGTTTTTGTGAGGTATGCAGTCAGTGTTCTACAAATACAGAAAATTCATGTCTTCAAGTTTGTGAGATGATGATACTTGTATTTCATGCAGGCTTGCCAGGGAGAAACAGACAGTTGCTCTTCACTTTTTCTAATGGGAGTGAAGTACTCTCAGTCTTCAGTGTAAAGTTAAATGTCTGTAACTTCACTTCTGATTCTTACTGTGTGATATATTTCACTGTTAAAGAACAAAAAAGCACGCAGATTTTAACAGTTTCAGGGATTACTGACTTCTGACACTTAATCCAGAGAAAATGATTAAGTGGTTTCTAGTTCTTGTTTAGTGACCTTCACCCTCCTCCTACCACCCAGCCCATGGCAGGGAATTCAGAAGCCAAGCAGGTTTGCAGTTGACCGTAGAAATTCGTTCATAGTATGAAGATGTTATCCCTGGCCTGGAAGCTATGCTTAAACATCAGTACAGACTAGAGTGTGTGTGGGGCTTGAAACACTAAGTTGTTTTTAGTTTTCTTTCAACTTTAATTCTTCTTGTGGGTTTTGTTAGTACATACTGGCCTCTGAATGTAGCTCTAATTACTTTGTCATCATTTTTGTTGTCACCTTTGAAGGTGCCATTTTTTTTTCATAGGTTGTTGCATATTAGTGTAGTCTATGTACTGTGTAAAGGTTACCTTCCTGGAAGGACTTGAATCTGACCTATGAATGTTCTCCTTTCAATTTGTTCAATTTGTTGATTTCAGAAGATAACTTTAATGCAGACATCTGTCACTGAGACAGAACCCATTATTTCTTTCCTGTGACCTTGGTTTACTCAAACATTTCAGTGAAATTTAGTGTTAATTTTTCTAAACAGAAACTGCATTAATTTTTGCTTACAGTGTGATCCAAATCTTCAAGTCTTCAATGTGTTTATTGATAACCTCGACTTGCGTCTTCCTCGAATAGCGCTGTTCTCTACCAGAACCATCAAGGCTGGAGAAGAGCTAACCTTTGACTATCAGATGAAAGGTCTGCACATTTTAACATGGTTCTTGTGGGAGTTTTGGGGTTTTGGTGGGCTTTACTGCAGCCTGACAGATGGTAGCATTTCAGCTCAGGCATGGCTTTTCCTAACACAGCTCTGGCTTTCAGAACAGTCATTGCTCATGACATGTAGAGCAGAGAAGAGCACACCCAGAAGCTTTTGCCTGCATCTTTAGTACGTTGCCTCCCTCAGTGCTCCAAGCACATCAGGGATTGTGGCTGGATTGTCTGGTGAAGCAAATGATTTTGAAGCTTTGTCGCAGGAATGCTCACAGGAATGGTCAGGATGCCCTTAAATAAAGCTTTCCTTTATTCAAATTGGCATTTCAGGTAAACTACTTTCCAGGTAATCTACTAGTGATAGTTACTAAGGCAGTTGTAACATCTCAGCAGCATGAGGCACCCTAGGTTTGTCTCCGGATTCTGGTGTCTGTAGGCTTCAGTTGTGGATGTAGGTCCTATGGAACAGCTGTTTCAGCTGAGATAGAGTTAATTCCTTCTCAGTAGCTGGTACAGTGCTGTGTTTTAGATTCAATATGAGAATAATGTTGATAACTCACTGATGTTTCCGTTGTTGTTAAGTCAAGGACTTTTTTGTGTCTCATGTTCTACCAATGAGGAGGTACTAAAAAAAAATTTAAAAAAAGCTGGGAGGGAGCATAGACAGATGACTTGAACTGGTCAAAGGGATGTTCCACACCAGAGAATGTCATGCCCAGTGTAGAAACTGGGGAGTTATCCAGAAGGGGCTCATTAGAGTTCAGGGATGGCATCTGGGCATCAGTCAGCCATAGGTAAGCAATTGTAGTGTGCATCACTCGTGTTTGGCTTTTTCTTTTACTACTACTACGACTACTACTACTACTAATAATAATAATAATCAGCATAATTAGAATACCATCATTTTTACAATATTTTACTGTTTCAATTACTAAACTGTTCTTATCTCAGCTACAAGTTTTACTTTTGATTCTCCTCCCCGTTCCACTGGAGTGGAAGTGAGTGAGTGTCTGTGTGGTATTTCATTGCCAGCTGGGCTTAAACCACAGCACTGCCAAACCGTGTCTTGAATCCTTAAGAAGTCGTCTTTCTCTCTGTGTTGTCTGTGACACTGACATTGAAGGCCAGTGAAGGCCAGCTGTACTCTGAGCTGATCCGTGTGGATATCTGGCGGGTATAAAGCTCAAGTTTGAGTTTTGGATTCCGATGTGTATGCCAGGTGTTGTACAAAGTAGTTGTAATAAGGGTGTCAGTAGAATCTGAGTATAGCTTCACACACAACTCTTTGAACTGGGGTGTTAGAAGGCCTTTAGAAGCTGTTTGAATACTGGGCATGATCTCAGTCTGTCTTTTAGAACTTCCTTACTTGTGTTCATCTGTGTTGCAGGTTCAATAGATCTGACTTCAGACTCTGCTGAAGGTCTTAGCCCATCCAAAAAGAGGATCAGAACTGTCTGTAAATGTGGAGCCGTATGTTGCAGAGGTTATCTCAACTGAGTTCGGGTATCCAAAGTCACAAATATTTTGTTCTTTTTTTAATGTGTTTTAAGACTCTTCTTTCACACATATATTCAAGTATTCTTACATCTAATGTAAATAAGGATGGTGAAAACAAGGCATTGTGTTTGTAATTGAAATGTCATTGGCCAAAGAAAGAGATTGTAGTGTTTCAAGCCAATACAAAAATGATAATGGGGATTAAAAATTCATTTTTCTAGAACAGTTGTTTAGGAAGCAGTAAAATGTATGCAAAGAAAACTCTAAAAGGTACCTGGATTTGAACATTCGTAGAATCATAGAATAAGCTGGATTGGAAGGGACCCACAAGGGTCATCGAGTCCAAGTCTTTGTCCTGCACAGGACTGTCTCCAAGAATCACACCATGTGCCTGAGAGCATTGTCCAAACACTCCTTGAACTCTTGTCAGGCTGGTGCTGTGACCACTTCCCTGGGGAGCCTGTACCAGTGCCCAGCCACCCTCTGGGTGAAGAACCTTTTCCTAGCATCCAGTCTAAACCTCCGGTGACTCGGGCTTCAGGCTATTTCCTTGAGTCCTGTCACTGGTCACCAGAGTGAACAGATCGGTACCTGCCCCTCTGCTTCCCCTTGTGAGGATGTTGAAGAGCACAACATCTCCCCTCAGTGCCATGGTCTGGTTGACAAGGTGGTGTTCTGTCATAGGTTGGACTCGATGATCTCAAAAGTCTTTTCTAACCTAATTGATTCTGTGATTCTGTAATTTATATTCACAGATCCCAGGTGTAAAACTTGAACTTCTTAGCTAATGTTATGTAGAATTTTTTCAGTTGTTATGCTCTGATTTTTAGTTAAGATTCTGTAGGAGGACTGCAGTTCCACAGAACATTTATAAATATGGGATTGTCAGAAGTAACATTCGCTGTTTGTTTTCATTGCAGAAATTTGGCAGTCGTGGCTGAAACAAGTTGCTGGCTACAGTTTGGAAATAGATAGCAAAAGGTTAAGGAGGGCAGCCCATTGTCTAACAAAGCCAATGCATTGTGGAGATGCGCTCTGTTATCTGTTAGGTGCGAAAGAGCCCTGGGATTGATGTATACTCCCAACTGCTTTTGGTTAATTATTACATACTATGTCTTTTTTACCTAGTGACAGACTTCTAAGATACTAGGCCTGTATTTTCTGGTTGCAAAAAATGTTAACTTCAGTGAAGTTAGACTAGGGGTGAGTATACCCATTTGCTGTAGACATTTGTAAGATGTTCTTGAATGTAAAGGCTGAGAAATGTGCTGTTCTTCAGCTGCTTGAGTCATCTTTTTTTTTTTCCTGATCATCTTAAAGTTGTCTCAATCTATTCATAACATATGCTAAGTTTTGCTTGGGTTCAAAACCACTGAAGAGCAGTTGAGGTGGGTGATGAGTGGAGTTACAGCCAAGGTCCATGCTCTAGGTATGATCCAAATGCTTTATTCTCATGGATTCAAAGCTCGTAAAACTTGCATATTGCTTACAAGTCACATAAATGTTGACAGGGTCAGGCAGAATAATGTTGCTCCATAAATGGATGCTCCATAGCTGGATGCTGGCTATGTATCATAGGTCAGCTAGTTACCTTTATAAGGTGCGCAGCTGTTGGCTCAGGTGATTGAAGTCAAGTACCCAGCAGGTAACTGTTTACTTAATTTGTTAGAAAATGCCTTAAATTCCATGTTAATTACTAGCACTTCAAAAAGAACATTTCAATGTTGTTCCTTAAGAAGCACAGTTGCATTTGTACTGAAGATCTGGCTCTTTGGTAGCAAATGACATTTTATATGCTACTAGCCAAAATCAGTTTTAAACTTTTGGTGAAGAGCATGGGCCACTGGAAATGCTGTCTGAGTTTTGTAATCTACAATACAGAAATACGTGTTGAAATAGAGACTTTATATTGTTTAATGAATAGGAGAAAGTTTGCTTAGATTTGAAAGTATTTGATGTGATCAGGCTCACCTGTATCCACAGAGTTGATAAATGCTGAATCTTGTCAGATTTTATCATGCCATATCTCGAATGATTTTTTTTTTAATTTCAAGTTTTAAGTGGAATGTGGAGCTTTAATGTCAGCAAATTCTAGATGATCTTGCATCGTTTGAAGTCATTAGTGCTTTCTCTTGCATGTAGCTCAAATGAGCAGTGCATTCCATGTGGATGGAATCTGCAGTCTCCAGCTCCTTAATCCGCTGCAGTCTGCAGCCTGCACTGTCCCTGCAGGACGGAGCGGCTGCGGCAAGAGATGGATTCCTTACTCCAGCCTCGTCTGTGCCAGGGGCACAGGGTGGGCCCCAGGCTCTGTCTCTCCCCATGCCCAGTTTGATTTAAATATTGCAAGTTGATGCATTTTAGAAGGTAACAGTTGTGGCAGTTGTACTGGAGTGCAGTGTCTGCCTTTCCAGAGGCAGAGAATGTTACCACCAGCACTGGAATAATGCTGCTGTTTGTTAAGGATATGTGTGTTATCTTTTGCCATAAATAAAGAACCGTTAATTTATGTTCTGGGAGGTAGCAGTATTTTGTATTTATTTGAAGGAAACCCATGGATCCAGTTTCCAACGTAAGAGCCTTGAACAGTATTTTTTATTTACATATTCACAGTGTATTTGGATTGCAGTCAGTGAATTAGCTTAATGGGACACTGTGTCACTTTTAAAACTCCATTTACTGTTTTTATGAGTTTGGCAGAAAATTGCCAAATTGGAAAGGCAGAAAAAGCTGTTTTCAATTTCTTAGGGAACCTAAACCAGCCCAGCTTCTGCCTTTGTTCTGCTTTGTGGTCTGTTGGCATCGTCATGGGTCACCAGTTCAGTCGTGTGTATGCACTTCTTGGGGGCTGGTGACCTGTGACCTGTCCTCCAGCTGTTCTTTTTTGTTGCTTTTATTTTTATTTTTTGGTAGCAAAACTAAAGTTGCAAGATCACCTGTAAGAAAAGCTATTGTCTATTTATTTAATCTCCAAGTTAAGTCAATCTTTTGGTTATTTCTAATGTATATTTTAGGAACTGTATTAGAATATGCAGTTTGTAAGCTCAGGAACATTTTCTTTTCATACTGTGTCATCTCTAGTATTGCTATCTTCCTATAGTTTTTGATAAAATAAATTAAATTTAGTTTTTCTCTTGTTGTTGTCATTCTTAAAAAAAAATTAGCCTGTCAAAATTAGCTGGAGCAGTAGAATTTGCTTTAAGACTGCAGCCTCTTAATTCCTGGCCTGTACCCAAATTTTCTAGGACTGTAAGGACTCCAGCAGAGGGACCATGAGGAAACAATGTGTTTGCAGTTTAGGGCTGGTGAGAACTGGTATAAATTTACACTTTCCTGAAGCAGACTGGATTCCTGTATATTTGAACATCCTGTTAAAGGCAGCCCTGAACTTCCATGCACAGTACAGATATGAAATGAGCCAACACAAGAGGTTCTGCTCTGTCTGACTTTATTCACAGAGGTAGTTCCAACAGCAGTTCCACTCACTCAGGCTTGCTAAAAAACCCTGAAGTTGGTAGATCACATTTGGAAATCAGGTTAACAAATCCCACAAACAGCAGGAAAGGTAACAGTGGAGAAATACATGGATCTTGAATATCCTTAAAACTATACATAGATTACAGCAATGCTTTGTCCCTCCTGCCTCTGTTCCCCATGGCAGAATGCTGGTTGGTTTAACATTCACATGTCGCTAAACATGGCACAACAACTGAAGGCACACTCAGAGGGGAGAGGTGTTGTGCTAAAGTATGTTTAATTCTTTGGGACTTAACACCATGGATGGAAAACCTGAGGGATTTTTTGTTGACTTCTGTGCTTTGGATATTTTGTAGGCACTCCAAGTTTAAGAAAAACCTGAATTACATTTCTATGTTAGAAGCTAAGAATTTTGGCAGAGAGTTATGATGGCACACATACATGGAGAATATAAATAGTGAGGTCTACAGAATGTTGCAGAGGAGGTGAAGTTTTGTAGTACAAGAGCCTTAAGTAATGCAAGCACCTGTCTGGGATACCAGGTTACCTTCTGTGGCTGAGTTACCTGCCAGAGCAGGACAGGGCTGGTAATTTGGGAACCACAGGATTGTATTTTTAAGTTTTTCTGAAGAACCATTCAGAACAAACCAGAACACAGAGGAACTGATGACAAGTTAGTTGCAGTGGGTTGGAGATGAAGCACAGACAGTGGTCTGCAGTACCTCACTCAAGAGTTAAAGCTCAGTGTAAAGAGAGACTTTTTGAAATTAACAATTTGATTTAAAACAAATTAAAACCTCCTCATAACCTCAGTAATTCTCCAATCTGTTCTGCAGTTGTTTTTAAAATTAACTGCAGTGAATACTCATTAAATTGTTATAATAATGATAAATAATGATAATAGTGATTAAAGCCAAATTACAAATGCCTTGTTTGCATGGTCATTCTTAGGTGTTCCTCCCCATAGTTCAGTGTGGTATTTTATTAAAATCTGAGATCACATTACAAAGGCAAACTCTTAGAGCTCATGATAAACACTAAATTTCATTTAGTGTTCTTACCCTTAGTTTTGTCTGGTCCATTTTTTGTCTGCTTACAGTCCTGGAGACTTGAACCTTGAGAGGTAGAAGGCTTTTACAGTCCCTCCTGGGAATACTTCCTTTTCAGTATTTCATGGAAGGAACAGTAAAGTTACACAGGCTCCAGATTCCTAGTTCTGACAGTAAGATATTTCTGAAAAAAACATGGCTCAGCATAGCTGCAGATAGTAACCAGCAAGAAGAGAAAAAGAATTCAGGTATTAGTAAACATGTTGGGTATTACCACAAGGTAATCAGTTACACCTGTTCTCAGGAGACCTTTTTCTCATTGATTATGTTTTCACCTGCTGCGAGCTTCTTATATAAATGGTGCAGTTTATCTGGCTGAGGCGCTTCAGCGTCAGGAGTCAAGGGAATTTCAAAGTCAGAGGAGCTCTGGGAGTCCCTCCTCAGCTGCAGATCAGGAGTCCTGGAGCTGTCACTTATTTCCACCAGCACATCCTGAACGTGGGCAGCACCAGCCTCTGCAGCTTTCTCACAGCCTTTGCTTTTTAAGCCACAGGCACCATCTTGGGCACAAGGTCTGTTCTGACCCAGTGGCTTCCCCCTGCCACTGTCCAGCTGAGTGTCCCTGGGAGTCTCCTGCAGCACAGGAACCACTGCTCTGCTCCCACCTTTGCTGAGGTCCAGGGCACTTCTCTCCTGGGAGGTGATGAGCACTGTGTCCATTTGGCTATCCCAGCCCTGGCTCTCCTGCTCTGATATGTGTGTTGACTGAGAAGAATTTTGGGAGGAGATGTGTGTTGAGTCACTTACTCCATCTGAATCGCTGAAGAGTGACTGGGACCCGCCAGCATCTGCTGAAGATGGGATGTTGTCCTCATTTTCAGAGCTTTCTTCTAGTTTATTACCTGTAAAAAATTCATCCCAGCAAGGGACATTGGCATTAGACTCCTTCTGGTCACTAGTTACTCCATTGAAATTGGCTGTGGAAGTGGCATCTGGTTCATGGGAAAGAAATTGAACTGTATTTTTTTCAGATTCTTCTTCATCATCTTCATCATCATCATCATTTGATTCCTCACAGTCCATGAAGTCTACCTTGAGAGAGGTGTAAGTTGTGGTCCCTTTGTAACTATCTGTGCCCTCATTAATGTTTCCTTCAGCATTTTCAGACTGTCCTGTGCTGGAGGGCCTGCTCTCTCCCCTCTGCTGTTTCAGAATCTTAGGCCTTGTAGAAATTAATTCTGAATCAAAGAGATCATCTTCATCTGGCAAGAAACAAACAGGAAATCACTAAGGGAAGGTCACATCTCTGCTAAAATTTTGTTGAGAGCAAAGTTTTAATAAAAATTAATTTAGTATAAATTGAGGAAAATGTTCTTTAACCCAGCTGGAGATTTTGCAGGATGTTATTGACAGTGTTTGCCTTGCCTTGTTTAGCACAGGGACAGTTAGAACAAGCTTTCCTAGGGCTGATCTAGGACTGAGGGAAGGAAATCCATCCAAAAACTTACAGCACTGTTGAGCATTAAGTGCATTTTAAGACTGCAAACAAGTGTGGTTTTACACAATTAGTACTCTCTCACCCTCCTAATACCTAAATTCATGTAATTTCTATTTCTTCTTTCTAGCTGTTGCTTTGAACACACAGTCAGACTGTGGTGAACACCGAGGCTTTTGGCACTTCTGCTTAGTCTCAGACTTTCATTTAAGGTACAGTAGTAGCAGCAGAACCTTTACCTGTATCAGATAATTCTCTCTTGTAGGCTCTCTTCAGTGTTCCTAAGGGCTTGTACCTGGGTTCCATGTTTCTCCCGTATGACCTGCATAATGGCTTTAATCTGAGGGGAATGAGAAAAGCAGTTAATATTTAGAATTCAGCAGATGCTTTCAGGAGCAAAAGTAAATCTTCTAACTTGTTTTAAGAGCACTGCTCCATGCCTTTCACAGGCACTGCAGCAAAAATGTTAAAGCAAAGGCAGGAATACCTAGGGCAAAATCCTTGATTCATTGGTGAGCTTCAGCAGCTGAAAGGTAGAAATCTGTCCTTTCAATATATTTACCTTGAAACATGTACATAATTTGGAAACTATCTTGTAGTTCCTTAGAGAAGGCAAGCTGACAGGGTTCAAAATCCGACTGCGGTTTTATTTAGTGATTATTAAGTGGAAGTCTCCTTTCTTACTAAGGAGGAAAGGAAGGAGGAACAGGAATCTTTGTTCTGTCCAGACTAAGAGACACCACAGCTCTCCTGCTCCCCAAGGGCGCTTTTTAAGCTGCCAACATCTGCAGCAGCACAAGAGAACTGGCCTCTGATGCTCTGCAGAGGGGAGGAGTTCAAGTCCCCAGAGAAACCCTCTTTAAAAGAAATTTCAGAGAAGTAGCAATGACAAATAGAAATGGGTCACAGAACACAGAGAGATGAATGTGTATTCAGCTTCCCCCCAGAGTTTACCAGCAGCAAAGCCTCTACACACAGATAGAATACAAGCTCTGAAACTCAGCTCAACACACATGCTTCAGAAAGCCCAAGTCTGTGGGACTGAGTATAGAAAAAAGTCTGAATTATCAGACAAGTAAAGCAAAAGGAAGTGGCCGTCCTGAGAGGCTGGGATTCAGGAGGGGAATTGTCCTTACAGGAACAGAGTTTGGATCACCTCCATCCAGCAGCCACTTGTCACTTACATTTCCATAACTTTGTCCTCTGTTGCACCCAGTGGCAGTACATTGGGATACGCATTCAGAGGACAGATATAGCTCAGGAAATCCTTGATCTAAATTCCAGAAAAGAAGAAGCAATTTAACAAATCACATCAACAGTTAAGAACACCACTTAAAGGCAGCACTGATGCAAGCACATCCAAAAGTACTACTAGTAGTCTTAAATAAAGACCAATGTAGCCCATGACTGTCAAAGTGGACATCTCTGGAACAAGGAAACAGGCCTGAAAGGATGCTGAGAACTCAGCCTCACCTAACACCTCACTGCAATTATCAATTACTACACAGACAATCACTATCTCTGAAAGAAAAGGCTGGGCAGACCCGGAATGTGATCCAGTGCTTCCCTGTCCTTACTGCTGTTATGATCTTTTCAAAATGCATTTTCCTGACTGGATTTCAAGTCTCCAGTTATGCAGATCAGGTATTCCTTTCCTCTTCCTAAAGTCTCTCTTCAGTCCCCTGTAAAAGCCCATTATGACAAAACACATTGTTTTTGCCAAGCCTTACTCTGTTGTCTTCTAGATGATCTCCAGTAAATTTCTTGAAAAATTGTGTCCAGTTTGGGGCACTCCTGCTGAGGCTTTTTCAGTGCTGAGCACTGGATACACTTGCAGGTTGCAGATTACACTTCCATTTGTACAGACAGTAGGACTGTCCTGGGGTGACCCATAATGTTATTGCAATTTTGTATCCAGCAGTTATTTACTGTAATTTTTTGCCTGCTACTCTTCTACTTGTTAGGGAACTGTTATTTTTTCACTTCTATCTACTTGTGTTCATTCCTTATTGGTGGAAAGGGATTGGGTGAACCTATAGAGGGAGACAACTTGTTCCAGGGTGTTCTCCTTTAAACTGTCTCAAACCAAGACAAGGACCCATCTGTTTTTTCATGTGGATTTTGAATGTTACAGTTAGACTACGCCCCATATTCCACCAGAAAATTCCATGCTGGGGCCTCCATTTAAAATTCTGCATGGCAGAGCAAATTTAAACTTATCCAGGACCTTAAAAACACTACTGCCTTCCTCCATTTTGTAGTGCAAGACTGTCAGTTCAGTTTCTTAGGAGAAAGAAGTTTTTAGAGCTGCATCAAGTCATGTTAAATGAAAGTGTGTGATTGTGGGGAGGATGCTGCCATGACCAATTTCCTTTTAGTTTTTAACACAGGAAGAGGGGCAACAGCGGCAGTCAGGATGTGAGAAAATTCTGTTTAAATGTGTGGGCAGAGAAAAGAAGGCAAGCCCACCCAAATCTGAGTCACAGTATATAAACAATGTATTGTAAACCAAAACCCCATGCTTTAAGCATTGCACAGTTACACAATAATCTAAAATAGAAAGGCAGTCCAAACAATTGTACCAGTGACCTACACATTGAGAACAGAGAACAGGAAATAGGCTTGTAATCCTGCCCTACGTTAACAAGTTCCTCTGCAGCTATATTAAAACAATTTTTTCTGTCTTCAGCATTCAGAACTTCCTATCCCCTTATGTCTTACTACTGACAAGATTTTTTTTATTATGACAAGTCATATCATCCACTCCAGAATAATCAAAACTCTTTTACATTTCCTTAATCAATGTATACTCAGTACTACAAGTATACAAACCTCGCTGTATGAAGAGTGGAAAGAGAAACAAGCTCTGTACGTTCTCTCCCCAGTCCTAAAAAAAAACAGAGGAGGCACAAAAATTAGGTAACTGCTCTTTATCCTTGGTCAACAGACCAGCATAACCTACTCTTAAAGTCCATTCTGAGATTCAGTTATACAAGTATCAGGCAAGGTACACACCTGAAACAACAGGTTTCTGTGTGGCCCAAATGCTCACCTCACTATTACATTGGTTTTCTTTTTCCTTTCCCCAAACCACATCGTGGAGGGTTTGATGCTGATTATGTGCAGGGGAGTTCCATTGTGGCAAGTCATCCCACAGGGCAGTCTATTCCCTCGGAAGCAGTCCTCATCCTGTCCAATGAAATATAAAATTAAGCTCAACAGTGACCTTTTTTACCCAGAAATAAGGCAACATAGTATCTAGCCAAACCATGTTCTTCTCTCACTTATAACTCCATTGAAAGATCTTGTCACACTTTGCTTCTTCAGTGCAGCTGGCAAAGCAAATTAGTCAGAGACACAAATGCCTCAATGTGCCATCTTGGGTTCTACCTGTGTTCCTCCAAGCTGGAGCCTCCCGCCTGACAGACATCCCAGAAAAGGAGGGCCACATGCTAAAACCACACAGTGCGTGGCTGCAGCAGGCATCATCTGAGCCTCTTTTGATACACTGAAGTGGATAATACCTGATTGATCTAGTATTGCTTGTCTCACTTTACTTAAAACCACAATTTTCAGGTTTCAAATACAATTAAATTATTTCTAGCATAAATTAATATATTTTTTCCTTTAAAAAAAAAAAAAAACAAAAAAAAAAAAAAAAAAAAAAAACTTCAACCCACTAACTAAGGTTTTCACTCTGCTTTACATTAAGTCACCATTTCACCAGTCTTCGTTAACCCAACAGGTCCCAAACATCAGCACCTATAACCACACTTTCACAGCAAAGTCAGGGGAGGCTTTGCAGAACGAACGCACCCGAGGATGTCGACAGGCGTGAATCTGCGTGTGTCGGTCTGTGGTAACATGGCACAGGATTTCTGGCATGTTCCTGAACATGTCAAGTTTGTTCATGTGCACCTAGAGAAAGCCAGAGTTTACTCTTTAGTAGTTCAGTGTGTTTGCCAGACTGCAGCTGCAGCAGCTATATTGATCTGATTCTGCTCTCCCCAAATGCTGGCAAGCATTTAAATTATTACTCCCAATAACATCCAAGCAGAGATGTGTCAGCCAAAACTTGGACATCTAGAACAAGTAGAATATACCTTCTATGCTGAAGAGGGATGAATATTCATGATGAATTCAGAATATATCTACTGACTTTTAATGCTGTATGCAAATTACTTTTATCATTCACAAAATAAAAGTGAGAGAGGTAAACACTAAGCTTGAAAACTGAGAATTAAATTCTTTTTGGAAAGTCCAGATGTTCCAGACTGAAGTCAACTAGTTAACTCATTCTGAGCACAAGTGCACTTTTTAAGAGAAGTTAATGAAACAGGCATAACTGTGACCTAGAGCAGCCCTCTGAACAGCCATTGCCAGCTCAGTGACTGGCCACAATCATTACTGAGGATCTGTTCCAAACAACAATTAGAGAAACATTACCTTGATTCCAAGTTCCTCACTGAGGTTTATGAATAAATACTCATATCCATAAGCAGCTTTGCAGTTCAGCCACACAACATGATTACGAGACAGCGAGGTCCAGCTTCGCACTAACTCCAAGATCCCATTTAAACATTCCTCCTGAAAAGTGTAGAAAATGCTGTCAGTCATCTTGGGAGATACTTCCAAAGTACTGTGATTTGGTAATGCAAAATGGCATTGCCTTGCAAGACTTAGCTAACAAAGGGGTGGTTAATTAATTAACAATTTTAAGGGCCTTTCCCCTCACAGTTTATTTAGACTTACCCGGCTTGGTATGTGATAAAATTTGGGATCACAAAAAGTAGTGTCCAAATACACACTCTGGATGTCTTTTACTCTGGAGGAGAGAAATGTGATATCAGAGTAAACATTGCATCACAGTGCTAAGATATGCCACTTCCTCTCTCTTCAGAAGGAGGTAATTCTACTTCTTTATTACAAAGAATAAGTCAAAAGGGGCTTGTAACTGCAGTATTGCAATTATATTTAATAATTATAAAATTATTAAATTTTAAATAAAAAATGAGGAAAGAAATAGTATATTATTCCCAAATTGTCAATGCCATATGATTCTTTCTAAATCCCACAAATAGCTCACCTGGTCCCTGAATGCAAAAGCTCCATTCTGGCTGCTTCTCCTTTTGCAAGCCTGAAATCCCCTGTGTACAACACAGTGCCATTCTCACCTTCAAACAGAAACCTGCAGACAGCAACACTTGGGTCAAACTCATCATTAAATTCCAGCTGGTGAAATATTTTAAGTATTGAAAGGACGTACATGACTGAACCTGGACAGTGACCAGCTGGCAGAAGTGTCACCACTACATCTTCTTTCTGGAAGAGAGGGGTTAGCATTATTTTCACACTGTAGCAAGTACTACCAGTACTTTCGTCAGCACAGTGAAAGCAATGCATTACTCCCCACATCCTCCTGCAGCATTTAGCATTGCTTTTAAATCCAGAGAGTCTCTTCACATTGCAACAAGCACTAAAGAGCAGTGACCATCCTGTCATGGCAGAAGAGAGGACCAAGTATTGTACAGTGCTTATAAAGCAAGTTGGACAGAAGACAGTTCTACCTCCTTGGTTCCTGATGAACAAGTACAGAATCACAGAATAGTTTGGGTTGGAAGGAACCTTTAAAGTTCATCTAGTCCAACTCTCCTGCAATAAGCAGGGACATCTTCAACTAGATAGACTGCTTAGAGCCTTATCCTGACCTTGAATGTTTCCAGGGATGGGGCATCCACCACCTCTCTGGGCAACCTGTTCCAGTGTTTCACCATCCTCATTGTAAAATGCTTCTACCGTCTATCTAGTCTGAATAGACCCTCTTTCAGTTTAAAACTATCACCCCTTGTTCTGTCAATACAGGAGAGGAGGGGCACATACATTTTAAAAATAGCTTGTCCACTTTGGATGTTGCAGCTGTGTTTCCTGTACTTATGTAAACAGCATTATTGCCCATGACTAACATATGAATATTTTTTTCCTGTAACTTACCTCACCAGATGTTTCATCTTCTAAAGAAATCTGAGTTGGAGTTTCAACTTCCAATGCAACCTGTAACAAAATTATTAACTGCATTATAGGATTTACTGAACATCCTGTTTCATGTTTATATCTAGGTATTCATTATGTAGACATCTCTAGCACTCACTGTGGCTAATGCTAAGCCTGTAAAATTAAACCCATTTTCCCATAGTAAGTCATAAACTTCCATTTCCAGTGGAATAAATTTTCCTAAAAGTTATCTAAAAATTAAATGGAGATACCTCAACCAATGTGTGCATACCTAAAAAAGTTAGAGCATGTTTGACTTCTATCAGCAACAGCTCTTGTTCCTCTGGATGGATCACATGCCTGATTTTTGGATGACTGCAAAGCCCAAAACATCCACAGCACAACAGTGGATCTTGCTAGGACAGCTCTGTGCTGCAGCACTTCCCACTGCTCCCTATTACCAGAAGCAGAGCCCACAAATCACCAGGAGCACATATTCCTGTATTTGTGCAGAGAGAATTATTTTTACTTCGGTAAAAAAACTCATGTTCAATTTCATAATGCCTGCATCTGTAAAGGGTAGGAAATAACTACAAGTCACACCTGTACATAACACTGATCCCTTGCAGTTTGGCTCCAAACACTGAAAATCATGTAAATTTATTAAGGTCTTCAGTGATTTTATACTAAAATGTCTTCATGTTATAGTACATTTTCCAAAAATCAAAAGGAAAATCCTATAACTTCAGATTATATACACTCCAAGCAATAAGAGACTTTAAATGAAGCAAAAGAGAAATTAAGGACAGCAGCAAGAGAGACGTGAGCAAGGTAAGGAAATGAATACAAATTCAAATGTACAAATTATCAGTGTAAAGATGAAGGCCATGTAAAGCTGAAGCTGAGAGAGAAGGAAAAATTTTGTGGAGGGAAAAATTTTGTGGAGGGAAAAATAATTAAACAACGAACCGCAATAAACCAATCCCACATAGCAAGCAGCAGGAAAGGCACATTCTTCGAAGTACTTAAGCCCTGAAACGCTGTGTCAACACCAATATTTAGACACTTCTGAGGAGCGGGAAGCTGCTTCTTTCTGAGAATCACTGCTTGGAAAGTGCTAATTTCAAAATAAACACAAACTCACAATATGATTCTCCCAAAACTTGTATTTCCAGTTAGTCAACAACAATTCCTTAGTTACTGGTGAGCAGTATAGTTTAACTTTCAAGCTGTGAGGAGACAAAAAACACAAATAAGTGTTTTTTAAAGTAGACATGAGGAACAATCTAACCACACATCAGCACCTGGCAGCCAGTACATCAAACCCTACACTCAGAAACCTCTCATGTGAGGAGACCTGCAGAGCTGGAAGCCTGCAGGCTTCTCTTCAGCACAGCAAACCCAAACTCACCCGTGTGCCCCTGTCTGCATGGTTTTAGATAGACACAAATGCAGTGTGTGGTTCATGGTCATGATCTATCTGCTTGTTTCTATACCCCTGGAACAGGCATTTGGGACAGTCAGCACTCAGCAGAACACAGAACACTCCTTATGAAGCTTGAGCTTGTGCACAGAGACCTGATGAGCAAAGAGAGGTTCTCTGCTTGCATCTGAGGAGATGCAACATCTACTCCAATAAACAGAGCCTAAGAACTGGTCCACAACTGCCCTGGGCCCATGGCCACATTTGACCATCCTCGTGGTAAAAAAGCTATCCCTTGCCCTTTCCTTATGATCCTCCAGGAAGAGCCTGGCTCCATCTTCTCCACCCCTACCTGCAAACACTGATACATGACTGCCTCCTACTCCTAAGGCTGAAGACATCCAGCTCTCTCAGCCTCTCCTCATACATCACAACCTCCTGCCCCAGACCAGTGTGGTTATCCTGCTCCAAAACACCTGTTGGTTTATCACCCAGGGGAGCCCAGGGCTGGACTCAGTACTCCAGAAGTGTCTCACAAATGCTGGCCAGAGGGGAATAACTGTCTCACTCAAACTGCTGGCTACCTGCTTGCTCATACACCTCAGAGAGCACAGCTGGCCCCCTTCACTGCACAGGCACAGCACTGTCTCTGTGTACCAACACTTCCAGGGAATAACAGAGATCCTCCTGAAGCTCATGAACGTCATGGAGTTCAACAAAGCCAAGTGTACCTGAGTCTGGGCAACCCCTGGTATGAAAACAGACTGAGGGATAAATGGGTTAATAGCAGCCCTGCAGAAGACTTCGGGATACTGGTGGATGAGAGACTGGACATGAGCCCGCAATGTACATTTGCAGCCCAGAAAGCCAATCGTATCCTGGGCTGCATCACCAGCAGTGTGGGCAGCAGGACAAGGCAGGGGATTCTGCCCCTCTGCTCTGGTGAGGCCCCACCTGCAGTGCTGCATTCAGGTCTGTGACCCCAGCACAGGAAGCCTGTTGGAGCAGGTCCAGAGGCCATGAAGATGCTCAGAGGGCTGGAGAGCCTCTGCTATGGAGACAGGCTGAGACAGCTGGGGTTCTTCAGCGTGGAGAAGAGAAAATTCTGGGGGGACATCACTGCTACCATTTGATATTCAAAGGGGGCTTTTAAGAACTATAGCGAGGGACTTTCTACAAGGACATGGTGGGGACAAAGTGGGGTGACTTCAAATTGAAAGGGGGCAGGTCTAGATGAGATACAAGGAAGAAATTTTTTACAATGAGTGAGGGTGGTGAGGTACTGGAACAAGCTGCCCAGAGAAGCTGTGGATGCTCCATCCCTGGAAGTGTTCGAGGTCAGGTAGGACGGGGCTTGGCGCAACCTGGTCTAGCGGGAGGTGTCCCTGTCCCATTCCCACCCCGTGACTTATGACCCATGGCAGTTCCCCACGCTGTTTCGCTCACGCTTTGCCGCGCACCAGCCGCCTCCCCCGAGGCCGCCCCGCCGCCAGCTCGTACCTGCCCTCCAGCCTCCTCTTCAGGGCGGTCGCGCGCAGCCCCTTCATGTGATCTGGGGAGAGAGGCACGGGGTCAGTTGGCGGACACACGGGGCGGGGACGACACACGGGGAGTGGGACACACGGGGGGAGGGACACACGGGGGGACGGGGACCCTCGCGGGCCCTCACCCTTGTGGCAGTGCGACAGGAAGAAGGCGCGCGCGCGCAGGTTGTCGTGGTCGAAGCGGTCGATGGACACGGCCGGGTACTCGCGCGTGCGGCCCCCGAACCGGCTCATGGCGGGCGGCGCGCGCTTCCGCCTGCCCGGCCCCCAGCCAATCCCGAGGCGACCCCGCCCCGCGCCGGCCTATCAGGGGCGGGCACGGCCTTTTAAAGAGGCCATGGCGGGCGGTTGCCTGGCGACCGTTGGCGTCGTGAGGGGGGATCCGTGAGGGGAGGTCCGTGAGGGGAGATCTGTGAGGGAGGGACCCGTGAGGAGGGTGGGGGGAGGCCGTTGCGGGACGCCGCCATCGCCCCTCGGCCGCAGCTCCGCTCCGCCCGTGAAGAGTCCCCGTTTTCCGTCTCTCGAACCAAGGTGGGCCGCCTTAAGACCTGGGTGGGTGGGTTGTGGCCATAACGGTGAGAGCAGGGTGAAGTTACGCTTCAGACCAGTTCCGAGGTCTGCCTGAGCACCTCGGAATGCACAAGGAACTATCGGGTAGAGTAGGTAGAAGTCACTGGAAAGAGAGGAAACTTATATTAGATATTAGGAAGAAATTTTTTACGGTGCGGGCGGTGAGGCACTGGAACAGGTTGCTTACTGAGGTTGTGCTGCCCCAGCCCTGGGAGTGTTCAAGGCCAGGTTGGATGGGGCTTTCACCAACCTGAACTAGTGGAAGGTGTCCCTGCCCATGGCAAGGGGCTGGAACGAGATGATTTTTAAGGCCCCCAAACCCCTTAACATTCTATGAAATCTCTTACTGACTCTTCTGAGACCTCAAACTGGTCCTGTGTTTGCTGACTTGGGTTAAGTGAGGTAGGAGGTACAGCCGTCTCCTCCCGCTGCTCTGGCCCAGGGCCTGTCCTGCCGGAGGACACAGTGTTCCTTGCCCAGGCTGAGGATGCAGCAGGGCCCACTGTCCCACTTGATACCCCGGCCTGGAGCCAAGGTGCCCCTACTCTTCAGCTTCAAGTTTGTTGGTGAATATGGGTATGCACCCTAGGTGTACCAAAATGGGTGAAGACACAGACACCGCTCCCCCCCAGCACGAGGCGCACAGGCTGTGACCTACAGTCCTGCTCCACCTGCTGACATGGAGCCCCTCACTCATGACAGCCCTCCTCCAGTAGCTAATTTTTTAGGACACATCCTGTTCCTGCTCCAGTGGCTGGAAGTTAAGTAACCCCACGTACTCCAGCAGCTGCTATCACAGGCCAGCCGTGCTTATACCCCCAGCCTGACTCCAGGAGCTGGCACCAGTGTTCACTCACACCCAGGTCTGACACAGAGCTGGCACTTTGTCCTTGCAGCACATACACATGTGGAATACACAGCCTATGCAGAGAGACAGTTAAGATTTAAGAAAAAGATACAATAGGGTACTACAACCTCTGATGACCAGGTGTGGGACTCAGCCAGGCACGTAATACTGACTGGCTCTGTTTTACACAGGACAGGCTTATTTTATATTCCTTTCTGTGTATTCCCATCTTTGTTTCTCACTGCTCCTGCACATCCCTCACAGATCTATAGTTACATGGATTCCCACACCTCTCCAAGTCTGGGTCCCCCTGGTTAATAGTCTTACCAGTGCAAAGTCCAGGTTGATCTCCCTGGATGTCATTCCTGCAGTTTCCTGATAGCCCATCTATTAGTGCTAGAGTTGAGGTTTGTTCTCTGTGTTTGCTTTGTCAGGTTCTTGTCTCTACATATTTTGTTTGTTTCCCCCTTTTCCCATATTTCCCAATTGATAAGGTCTCTGATCAGATAACCTTGCTGGAATAAACATTCTCACACTTTTCACATGCCCCATGACTGGCCAGGTGTGGTTCTCACCACCACCTTCCCCATTTGCTGCTGGGGTTGGAGTCCCCATATATTGTTTTATGGCTTCCTCACTTTCCTGTAACCCTGTGTTGCAGTGAAAATGGTCCTTGAGCAGATGCCTTAAGGGAGCAGACATTCTCTTCCCACAAACCTTTACAGCTTGTGTAACTGTTCAGGAAACCATCATCTGTGAGCCTAGGCTAGTTAGGATTCCACAGTAATTGTGTTATGATTAACATTAAAAAATGTGTTCCCAAGGCCAAAGCACTCACTGTTTACCCTAAACTAGGAGCAGGCAAACGCTGTCATCTTATCAAAGTCCACTTCACTGTTCAAAAATTCCCCTTAAATGAAAAGCGTTAATATTAAACTCAGTATTTTCTTACCATTCTCTTGTCTTCTTTATTTGCCTTTATCTGTCTGTTGTCTTTCATCTCTTCCCTGAATTCCTGGCTGGAGTACAGCTGTCCCCTGCTCTGGTACAAAGAAAACATCTCTATGCCTGGAACTTGGACACACAATAGACAAAGAGTACAATTTTCAAACAGCAGCCCAAAAATATCAGGATGGTGTTTTCATTATTTGAAGTCACCAAGCTGGAACTTTCAATATGTGATCTTTACTTTTTGGGCAGGAACGCCTGTGGACAGGCTCTGTGAATTAATGGTGACTCAGGAAGTGCCAGACCTACCTACATGTCTCGAAGAAAAACATTCATTAGATGAATCCAGCACATCCTGTAAAGAAGTACTTAACACTAATGACATGTAAGTTACCACAAGACACTTACATTCATTATGGCTTAGCATTTATTAAGATGTAATGTTATTCCTAATCATATTGACTGTCTAAAGTCAATATTGGCTAACAACAGTTCTCATCAAACACTGATAAACAAATACAGAGCTTGAAAAATCCCATGACGGCTGCAAAGAGCCCTTTGCTGCACAGGAGAAAAAAAAATGTAGAGATAGATATCTCAAAGACTACCCTAAATATTAATTTGTGCTCATCCTGTTAACTTGTATTTGATATCTCATAACCAGGTGGGAAAATTATTTTTTATCTCAGTAAATGGCTGCTTTGAATTGCAAAATGCTGCAGTGCCCAGTAAAAGAATGCTTGGAGTACTGAACTGCAAGAAATGGTTAAGTGTTGCCAGAAAAATGCCCTTTTACGTATTTTTGTTGATCTCTAATAACGTGTATTCAGTAAGAGATGAAAGGCCCTTTCTTTGTCTCCTGATGGCTCTCATACAAATAGATGACAGATGTGCAGGCTTCTTTCTGCTAGTTCCACATTGTGATAACCATAATTCTTGATATAATTTTCCCAAATATTTTTGTCCTGTGGTGCAAGATGTTTTTTCCAATTTCTGCTTTTCTAACAGACTAGTGGCATTTTGCATTTGATAAGATTTCAGCATTCAACTTTTCAAGCTCTCTGTTGGTATAGGAACTTGCCAAGTAAAGAAATTTTGCTCCATGTGCAGGGTTTGGAGGCAACATCCTCCCCACAGGGAGAGAGACTGTATTCATCCTCTCACTGCAAAATACAGAAGCTTTCATTCCTTGGAGATACTTTCCTAATTATGAAGCTGAAGCTTGGTGATATTTCAAAACTAGGGAAGGACTCATCTCTGATCATGCCTGCTAGGCATGATAGTGATATATGTGTTTTGCTTGCAGAAGCAACAAAAGTTGTATTTGAGTAGCGAAATAAGATACACTCAGGAAAGCAAATGCGGTGAAATTCAGATATAAGGCAGAAGTCAAATTATTCATATTTCTTTTAGTATAGTTCAAATCCATCCCTGGTGAGTATCCACTGTCTGCAATTTTTTATTGCTTTTTTGTTGCTGTTGTTTTTAATTTGTTTGGTGGTTTTTCTCATTTATTTATTTAATTGATTTTTTTTCAGTTTGAGTTTCAGCTTGTCCCATTTCTGCTCTTTTCAGGTTTAGCAGTTGATTAATCTGTTTACTATGTCTCAGCAGACTGAACAAATGGGTTTTGTGTGAGGAGGAAGTCAATGGCAGTCAGTTTGGTTGTGCAAAGGTAGAAAGGGGTGAATTCTGGCAGGTTGTGTGCCTTGTCTCTTTATCCAGTTTATCTCTCAAGACTGCATCTCTGTCATCAGCACTGTGGCCATGTGGCTGACTGCTCATTTTTCCTTTCCCCTCCTCTCCCACCCTAAGTGTTTGCTGTTCTTCAGTAACAGCCCAGATCTTCATTCTGTGGTTCCCAGTTTGGTGTCGCTTCAGGAGCAAGAAAGAAAAATATGGAAATCTGCCTGCCTGCCCCAAGGGGACAGCAAATGCAAAGATGTGAAATTAAAAAAATAATTAATTTAATACTTTTTAATACATTAGTATGCACAATTAAATTTTAGGAAGGTTGAGTCAAGATGTGTATGGAAGTACAGATGAGTTGGGTTTGTTTGAGATCAAGTAGTACATTTAATTTGATTCCAACTGCTGATAACTTTTTCCTTTTTTCACCTCAGACTTTTAACTCTGTAATTCCTTTATTTTAAATTTTTTTTCTATCCATTTCTCTATGTCCCCAACAAAATCACTTGCTTCTGTCTTCTCTATTTAATTTCTTTAAGTCTAATTTCAGGAAGAAGTCTGAAGTTTCTGAAGTCATGACTAAAGCTGACATGAAACCAAAATCTATGCATCGTGCCAAAATATGGTCAGATGATATAGAGAACTTATACAGATTTCAGCAAGCTGGATACAGAGATGAGGTGGAATATAAACAAGTAAAACAAGTTGATGAGGTAAGATTTAGAACTTTGAAAGGGCTACTGCTTTAAACTTCTGTCTCATGTAAAATGATTAAATAAAAATGGAGGTGCTGCTTATTTCCTTTCATTTAGGCTAGGTTCTGATACAGTGTGCTTCCTCACAGGTCTGACTTGAATTTTTGAGCTGTTGTTTACTGTGCAGAATAACTCATTTCACAGAAGTGAAACAGAAACACTGCCTAGCCTGTGTTTTCTTCCCCCGCTCTAATGCATTTAGAAGCATCACAGATCTCTTTGAACAGATGTAGCTGATCTCCAAGGGAATAATTCAGTGTTGAGGGAAGAAATATTTCAAAGTGAGTTCTCTGAAGCTTCCCCATTACTCTGTCAATAGACTTGATAGGAAACTCATTGGTTGTCCACAGAGTCAGTCCTGCGTCATTGCTACTGCTTCAGTTTGCAGTTGCGTTGTGTGGTAGCACAGTTGGACTTTGTGCGTACTCATAACTTGGCCTCTATCAAAATGATGTCCACAATGGAAATATCTGATGCCAGCTGTGCTAAAGGCAGTTGTGACACAGACTCTTGTCAACATCAAGGACTTGTGCCTCTGCTCACTACAGTTGGTGGTGACACTCCCAAGCACATCAAATGAGCTGTTGAGTAGTGGCCAGATATCCAGTGGCTACTTGAGGTTCAAAATAGCAACCAAGAGGTTAATACAGCAAACAATACATCATCTTTATTACAGCTCTTTAATTTATCTTCCAAAGCAGCAAATATAGTATGAAAAACACACTTTTAAAAGATGTTGACCTCCTGTGCACATAAGAAAGCACAGAAAGTTCCAAGAAACTCACTCCCCATCCAGTTAACTCACAACACAGCAAAACATTGATGTGCATAATAAGATACAGTTTATTATTTTATTGTGGGCTCTGATACCACTACAAAGGCTGTGGTATAATTTTCAATAACTGCAGAAGGAAATCATGTAATTATTGTGGTAGGATCTGTGTGTTTAAGATTTATGGCAGAGCACAACCACTGGCAGTTAAACCCTGATGAAAGTTAAAGAACACCACTGACTCATTGTAATGTGAATGTGCATTCTGTTCCAGCCTGCCAGGGCCTGGCAGTGATTCTCTTTCAACTTGCATATTCTGAAATATCTTATTTAGTCCATTTCAGGTTTCTATAATGCCGTTGTTACTAAAGATGCAATTATAATATAGGTAGAATGAATATTAAGGCTGTTATGTTTAGATAGGCAATGCAAATAACACAGCTGTATGCCTGAAGTCATGAGGTAAGTGATGAAACCACTTCTGGGCCTCTCCAATTAGAGAATGCTCTAGTCCAGCATCCTGTTGTCAGCTCTGCCTGGAAGAGAAATAAGATGCTTATTACCTGATTTTTAAGGTTCATTTTAATCAGAGGCAGTCATAGATGCTCAAGCTGAGAGAGCTACCAAAGCCATAGAGCTATTGAACGTGCAAATGCTCAAGCCTTTAATTTAAAGCTTTACACTGTGTAACAGTGAAGAGCACCAGGGTGGTGCTGGGTTTATGTGGGACTGATCCCACTGTCTTTGAGACTGATACAATCTGCAGGTTACTTTATTTTCATT
The DNA here is from genome assembly GCA_013397725.1 of Rhagologus leucostigma. Lineage (NCBI taxonomy): Eukaryota > Metazoa > Chordata > Aves > Passeriformes > Rhagologus > Rhagologus leucostigma. The sequence continues at coordinate 1,693,839 of VZTD01005050.1, forward strand.
AAATTGCTAACGAAAAGCACATTTTTCATGGTCAGAAGGATCTGAAAGAAACCTCTAAGTGTATGTCAATCTTACAGAAGCAGACTCTTGCAGCCTCTCAGATTACTGAATAACTGAATAGCATTAATATTATATTCCTAAACAAGGTATTTTAAAAACTTTAACTTGTCCAATTTTAAATTAGCCTGTCAAATATCTTAGATTCCTATTTCTAGGCTTTTCAGATCACATAATTTTATACTAAGCCTGAAAACTGGTTTCTGACATCTTGTTCTCAATCTGGTTTTAGAAGTTCAGCAAATTAATAGAAAAGTAGTATTTAGATGCAAATGAGGGTTTCCTACGGAATTATACCCTATATTTCTGGCAATGTAATGCACAAACATTGTTTAATGTGAGCATGTCCAGGTGACTGTATATCCTTTTTGTTCTGCCTGTAGGTAGAGTGCTGGCCAGAAACTGGATTTGTTAAGAAACTTCAGAGAAGGGACAATACATTCTATTATTACAACAGGCAAAGAGAATGCGAAGACAAAGATGTCCGTAAAGTGAAAGTTTATGTGTATTAGTGTTGTTACTGTTCTGGTTGGTTTGTTTTTATAAATTGTTTCTTAAGACCTGTAAGTAAATGAATTGTGTAATCTGTCTTACCTTAAGTATCCATGTCATGCTTAGATAGAAAGAGGAGTGCTGGAAATGTAGAGAAGCCTGAACTATAGACATAGAAGCTTCACTTTTTCCCTCGTATAACCGAAAGTCTTATTATTCCTCATTTTCCTGGGTACAAATGCTTTGACATAAAGATAAAAAGCTGGTAATTGAGCATCTTATAATTAACTGTATAATATCCATTTTAAGTACAGGCATCAATCTTTATTCCAAACAATATAATCTTGTTGACACTGATTAATGTCAGCCACAGTCTCTTGGTGTAGCTAAGGGTTAGGAGACTCTAAAGGGCCAAAGTGAGGTCAGAGCACTGACTAAAATTCCCTCGGAGCAGAGCAAGAATAACAAGCAAAGAATTTAAGTGAAGGGTGCTGAACAATCAAGTAACAACGGCCAGTGCTGCGCTGCAGATATAAAGACTGGTTATCGTGATAGAAAGAGTCACAACAGAAATGTCTTTCTGTCTATGCCCGAAGTATTTTTGTCAGGTGCCAGTATTAATTACTCAAAGAGGAAGTATTAACTGACTTACTAGCATATGCCTTCTTGCAGGGGTGGATTGTGGATTTACATGGGTTGGGAACATGGAGTATAAAACTCCAGGGAGAACATGAAATCCACACTCTGTAATATTTAGGGGAAAGTGACGCACACAGATGATATGTGAGATTTCTGGGCAGAATTCATCTCATCTAACTTGAAATGTCACATTATCAACATCCACACCTGATCCTGTCATTTGGACAGTCTTTGTTCTGAATGAAGAAAAGCTCTTGTGCGCACAATTAATTTCTTTTAAGTGCAGCTATGTAACCTTTTCTTTGAATGTGCTGCTGTGATGTCAGCTCTGCAGCAGCTGCCCATACCTGGGCCACTCTGAGACACTCGATAAAGATGAGGGACTGTACTTACCTTCACTCATGAGGGGATTTAATTAAAATACTTTGAGATGCCAAAAATCTGGATAATTGACCAGTAGAACAGATTATTGTTATGTAAACCATAGGTGTGTTTGGGGTAGTTACAAAAAATTTGTCATTACTATTTCCTTTCTCTATACTGTTGACCAAGGGTATCTAAACTCAGTTTTAGGCATGAATTAGCAGTGTACATTCGACCACCTGCCTTATGGATATTCTACATTTACTTGAGCCTAAGATGGAGGCAGACTCAAGATGAGAAGTAGAGGACTTACAGCTCCTAGTTGAAATAAGTATGGGTGCAATATTTAAAAGACCTCATTTACAATGATTGGTAGTGACGTCCTCATCTTATTTAGACAACTTGGAAAATTTTAGCTTAAATTGGTATGAGCTCTGCTAGAGAAATGACAGAAAGATACTCTGAAGCAACTATGAAACTTATATTCCAGGAAGGTTTTAATGGCATATAAAGAGAGACTTACTGCAGTAGAGAAATAAAGCATTGCTACCATAAATGTCACTTCAGCCTTTCATTATGATTTCTTTTATATTTGGAGTGCTCTGGATGTACTTTTTTAAGACAGGACTTTCTGCATTCTTTGCAATTAAATGGTGGGAACAGAACAATTACCAGATAACCCATCTATTTTGTCACTTTAGTTTAGCGGATCTCACTTTGTTAACTTCATAGATTCCTAAAAACAAAATCTTCCAGTGGACATGAAACAGCCTTTAAAGAATTACACAAAAAATAGATGTGTTGTATAGCCAGCTCAAATTTATTGTCAGAAATTATTGCTATCAGCACACACAGAAGAAGTAAGAACATTTGGTACAGCCGTTTTCTCAGTCTATAAAAAAGACATAGTTGTGCATTGGAGAACAGGAATTAAAATTGCGGGTAACTTTTTAGGATTTAATGTGGATTTTTTTCCTCAAGAAAGATTTTTAAAAGTGGAAACACATGTAAGAGATTGTTCTGGGATTCCCTCATTTTACCTAACTCCTCAATATTTTTGCAATACTGCTGGATGCTTCTGTCTATATTTTAAAACCATGAATGTGCATTTCATGCAGCCCATGGATATTTCACTTCAAATGAGTAGCATGGGAATTCATGTTCCACTTTATATGAGTTGACAGATCCTTCCCACTTTGAGAGAGTGAATTATCTATATTTTATTACTTACATTTTTCAGCATTGTCAGTGTGCAAAAAGATTGAATCTCACTGTGATATTTAAAAGATTCACAGGATGAAAAAGAAAGACAAGCCTTGTAATTAATGAGACCAGTTTACAGAGATGGCCTTTGTCAGGGCTGTGCTGAATTTGGGAGTTCTCTCAGTTCATTAGTGAAACAGCAGGTTTTGTACTGGCAGTGTTGGTTTCAGTTAAAATTGTCCTTTGACATCCACTTCATGCCAAACTTAAGGTAAGCCTGCCAAAGTTTCTCCTGACCTGGCTTTGGCGTTCAGCTGTGCTGGCTGAGCATGAAGCTGATACTTGGGTACAGACAAGGTTTCCTCTGCTGCCTGTGTGCTGGATGTATCTTTCACTCAAAAGAGCTGTCAAAAGAACTCAGTGTTTTCTCTTATCTGATACATCTGTAACTGAATTATCCCTACCTCAGTTTTAAGCAGGTGGAGACCTGTGAGCTTACTTGTCTCTTAAGCTGAGTTATGAAGCAGTATCAGAAGTAAGCGATCTGGGGAAGCTGGACTTTATTTTAAGGGTGACAGAACAGTACTTACCAACATAAATAATTTCTGAACATCATTATAAAAACTTTTTTACTGAATTTTAAAGAGCTAAAGCACATCTCTCAAGTTTTATTGCCTAGACATGAAAATATATGCTATTTTTCTGATTTGAGTCTTAGTAAAAAGTAATTCTGTGAAAATACTTTCCCAAGTACTTATCTTATCTGTTGGTATTTCTCTTATCAGAGAATACTGTAATGTTCTAATGGCCATTTGCAGCAGCTCAAGGAGTGGCTAGTGGCAAGCTCTGTGTTAGCTTGCAGCTGCCTAAGCCTGATCTACTTGGTCTAATTCTAATTCTCTTCATGGCTTTATACAAAAAGAATAAATCCTTTCTGTGCCTGTTGAAGCTCACAAGAGTAGGTAAAACAAAATGCCAAGACCTACTTTTCAGGCTTTGTGTTTGACAGCTACATGTGAAATGGCAAGAGTGCAGCCTTGTGCATTCCAGGCTGGTGTGCTGTGTTTTTCAGCCTTTACTGGAATCCGTTATGGAACAGTATTTTATGACAGTCATACCGTGGTTGTTTGATTGCTTTGCAGTCACAGCAGCTCAAAGCTCCACATAGAAGGATGGTATAAGTGTTTTGATTTTCACTTAGGCACCCAAATGGACAGTTGTTTTTCCATCTCTGAAGACAGTTGAACCTCAACCTTTTGGTTTTCAAACATGATGCTCTTGTTTCAAAGTGTTGAAAATTATTGGTCTCAAACTCATTAAAAACAACTTTATAACTCACCAGCTGTTGGTGCAGCTATTCCTCACGTTGTCTGTACTAATGAAGGCTGCCTGAAAGCAGCTAGAATGGAGTTCCCTATGCTCCTTGCAGGTTGTCTCCTACTACTCCAGTTCCACTGGATTATTTTATGCATTGGGTCTGCTTTCTCAGTAGCCTGCCTGTGCTGAGCACCTCTTGGCAACTTGTGATTACTTAATAAAACAGTTTCTTTCCTGTTGAAGTTGAGACTTTGCATCTAAGTGTGAAGCCCAGCACCCTCACAAACAGCATTTGGGAGGGTGACTGGGGAATGTCTACTGTCAGAAGAGTTCCAGGGTGGCACCCAAAAAATCCCTGCAATCTAACTTTAAACAAACATAATCATTTTTATGGATGCTTTGTTCTGCCAGTATATTTACATCTGTCAGTGTTGAGATAGACTATCTTTGCTGCTTGTTGCTTTTGTGGCTCTTCTTTCCCCTCAGTACTCTTCCATATTCTCTGCCTTCACAGGCACTCCACGCTCATGGATCCCTTGAAAATCCTGTCCAGTGTCCTCTATCCTGGCTCCTTCAACCAGCCCTGGCTCAGACCTTGAGTCTTTTCCAGGGGCTGGCACGCAGAAAAGGTAATTAAGGATGGGATTTAATAAGAAGGCAGGCCAGACTGCAGGGATCAGGGCCAGGGCCCAACCAGGTGATCATCCTGCCCGAACGCTTGCTGATGTGTCTGATCCCTCCAACTTCCTTCCTTGTCATCTTCCCATACTTGTTCCACCCTGATCCTTCCCTTCCTGTGTCTTTGGTCATTTCCCTAAACATCCTGTAGTAAGTTTTGTGCAGTCTCCCAAGCTCCCTCGAATACCCTTTAAAATTCACCCTAACCATGATTTCTTCATCCTATCAGTTACAAAATTGAGGCAGATCCTCTCCAAAGCCAGAGTAGCTCCTTTAATGGCCCGTCAGTCAGTGCCTGGCAAGCTCTGACTTCCCTTATTGTCTCTCTCATCACTTGCTCATTAATGGTTGTGTGCCTGTATGTTTAAATCACTGTTTTCCTCCTTATTTGTTACTTCCGTGATACGGAATAACCGGACAATTTACTGAAGCAGACGCTCTCCAGTTTCACACGTGCTCGTGGCAGCTCCGCGAGGCAGGCGCTTGGCTGCGCTCTGAGGGATGATGTGGAGGCACCTACGCACCGGAGCCGCGGCTGCACGTGCCTGGCAGGCGGCAGCTCTAAGGACCTGGAGATACAGGGAAGGGAACGCCTAAAAGCAGAAGGAGGAGGAGGGGGAAGGGAGGAAAGAAGGGGACAGGTTCAGGGAAGGACGGGCAGGTTAAAGAGTCAAGCACACAGATGCATCAGCATTTTGCTGGTAATCTCGTACCCACAGAAACCTCCTCCCCTCCTGGCAGCTCTTGCTGGTTGGGGAAGTAGGATGTGGTCCCAGCTCCTCACTGCAGATGTTCTCCTGCCTTGGCAGGAGTGCCCAAATACCTCATCCAAGGGGGAGCTCGGGCGGATAAGCTGCTGCCAGCTGCTTGGGGGATGGAGCAAAAAGCAGGGGGACTGGATATATGGCAGTTCTTCATTTTTGCCTGGGGTGTGTAGAGGACGTCTGCTGTGCTGTTCTGGGGAGCATCCTCGTTCCAAGTACACGATGTTCCAGCCAGTGCTGGGATATGAGCGAGGACGAGCCAGCAGGTGGGCTGAGAGTGCGAGGAGGTAAGTGCTAGGATGCTGTGCCTGGGGAGATGGGCTGGAGCCAGGCACACTTGACACAGGGATGTGTTGGGCAGTGTTTCTGGAGAAAAGAGCATAGTGTCCCTGCAGATCGGCCTCTTTCCCTGGCTCTGGTCTCCTGAAGCTACAGAGAGTGGAGCTCTTGCTCTGTGGTGGTTACAACCTGCCAACTCCTATCCTAACCTCCCTGACAGATACATCTCCATCTTATTCAGAAAGAACTTGAATCACAATCCAGAAGGACTCTTCTTCCATCCACTGACTCTTCAAAAAGGAGGAGGTCTGTGTACCAGAGCTGAAAGATCACTGTTTGGAGGAGATGCTGATTAAAACCATGGAATATCTCTTTGATAGCCCATGATTCACAACTTTGGTCTCAGCAAATGAGAAAGATTACTACACTTGCAACTACAAAGAGATTTATTTAAAACATCAGTGGATTCATATTTTGTCAGACCAGAGCAATATTTCAACAGAGAAGATAGGAAGGTAGGTAGGTAGGTAGGTAGGTAGGTAGGTAGGTAGGTAGGTAGGTAGACAGAGCTGAAGGATGAGTTCAGAAGAGATGTTTAGAAGAGATATTGATTGCTATAGAATGTATATTCCAAGCAAATTATTGAGACTGCAAGGCAACAGAAACAGAAGAAATATAAAAACTTCAGTATATTATAGACATTAAGAAGACATTAAAATATCACCAGGAATCTTCACTTAGGAATTGCTTCTCTGTTATTTACAATTTTGCCATTTATATCCATCAGATGGGAAAAACATCACACCAAATGTTCATAATTCCTGCTTTACTATATCAGAACAAGGTAGTAGGATCCATCTATACCAGATGAAATAATTTACCATCTGTAGCTGAGGAGGAAGTGAAACATCACCTGCTAAATACAAACACTTTCAGTTCAGAAGTCTGTACACTCCCAGTCTTAAGACCAGTATCTCAGTACTCTCATTTCACTAATTTTAGATCTTAACAGACTTTGGAAAACTGGGGAGGTGCCAGAGGACTGATGGAGAGTCAACATGAACGAGTACTTAAAAGGGAATGATACTAGACTGGATAAACAGACTCTAATCAGGGATAAATTAATGAAGTGGTTACACTGGGACTCTGTCAATAGAAGTTAATAAGTATTTTCCACTGTGCTTCACTGATCAGACACATCTTGTCTGATACAGGCGAGGTGGATACAGAGATGTAAGAGAGATACAGAGCAGGCAAAGGTTTTGTTTCTGGAACATTTTTTTACTGCCTGAGGACTAACACAGTTTCCAAACACTGTCATCAGTCTCGGCCCAGAGTTACCTGACTGTAAGCAGTGACTTGTGCTGTGCAAGACCCCGAGATGAGAGTTTACACCTCTCACTTGGGATGGAGCCCTCCACCCTCAGACTCCGTGAAACCCATAAACTTCAGGAAGATAACAGCTCCCTTGGGCAAATAGGATTTGCATTACTTGCTTTTCAATTCAGAGGCTGTAGCCACTGCAGGTTTTGAATTGCACATGCCCATGGAGAAGAAAAAAGCCTGCAGTTGGGGCAGTGCCAGCTGGAAACATTTCAGCACAAGAGGCAGCAGTCTGGATTTCAGGCAGATGTTTTAGTCAGCCTCTGGCTAGCCATTGTTTAATGGAGCGTGTGCCTCAGGAGCACTGAGTTTTGGGAAGAGAATCTCCTTCTCCTAGATGTGCTTGGCTGACAGGTAGCCTTGAGGTTGCTTGGGAAGATGGACAAGCTACACAGACACTCACTGCCAGTGGGATGACCTCTCAAAGAGTGCTTGCTGTGGGCAGAGAAGATTTTTCATCTCACCTCTCTGCAGACCATCACAAAATCCTGCATTTCAAGGCTGTGGTAGTGCCAAGGGGAGCATATGCACATTATAGGGAAGGACAAATAGGTGGATAATTTTCTTTTCTGTTCATCCCACTGTGGAAAGCTTAAATAACAAGATGGAAAACCTGAAAAATCAGGAGGCGGTACTGCTGCTCTGTGTCCTTTTGCCATTCAAAGTAGCTTTTTTTCTTCTTGAAGATCAGTACCAATGCAGATTTCCCTGTGATGTTCCTGCCACCCTTGGTGGGGTGACAGGTGATGTCTGACTTGCAGATGCAGCAGATGAAGCGCTGTTTTGCCGTTCAGCTGGTGTGTAACGACCAGGGTCACACCGAGCTCTTTCCTCTGCTCTTCAAAGGGGTGTTTTGAAGCAGCCCCACAGCTGCTGCCCCACTTAATGTCTGCCACCAGCTCAGAGGAGCAGTTGGTAAACTGCTTATACATGTAATCAGAAGCCCAGGAGGGAAATTTGCATTATATATGCATACACATGCATATATTAATGGAACGTTTATCTTTTCGAAGATATTTTTTATCAAAAATAAAAAATATTGAGGACATTTTTCTCTAAATCTATCGAACACTGTGACTCTCAGCTGAGATTTTGGAGCACGAAGGAGCAGATGGGAAAGCTTCTGCAATACATTAAGATAATGTAAAAGAGGGGGAATCCACAATCCTCATAAAACTCAAATGCTCAAAAACCCACAAGAGAATGAAGATTATAATGAATAATTCAGACAACACATCCTTGAATCAGAATGTTTCAGCTTCCTCATTTGCTCAGTCTCTCATCTGATCTCCAAGAGCTAAACATAAATGTGGAAAAAGTGAAATGAAATAGTTTTGCAGAACCGTTTGAAGCCCGCTGCCTGCATTCTGGAGCTCGGAGGGACGCCACGGGCTGAGGTTCGCAGCGGATCTGTGAGCTCGTGCCTCCCTCTGCTGACTGCCTCCCCAGACCTCTCTCTCCTTGGCTGCAAATCATAAAAGGCCGTGGCTGTTTTTCCCCTCCCGCTGTGCTGATGTTCCTCCTTGTGTCTGAAGCAACGACAGTAAAGTCCAGGGAGCTGTTGGATAAGGGCTGTTCACATCAGCCCCAGCCCCACGGTGCCAGTGGGTGTCACTCCAGCAGTGCCGTGTCCCCTTTGTGGCATCTGCCCCATTGGTCCCGGGGCCGCTCAGGTTCTCCATTAACACTGAATTAATGCATGAATCCTTGTTCAGGGGAAAAATCTCTGAAAGCTGTAAGGCAGAGACTCGAGGACAATCACCCTAAACTGAGAAACGCAGACAGAGACCTTTGGCTACATCACTAGATTACACCTGGGGTATACTGGAAATACTTCACTGAATTTTGTGGGGGGGTTTTTGTTTTGGTTTGGGGTTTTTTGGTTTTTTGGTGGTTTTTTTTTTGTTTTTGTTTTTTTTTTTTAAGCTTGAATATGTCTGTAACACCACTTGGTACCAGTTTTTAAATCTTTTGGTCCTTATAGGCAGCTACTAAGTAAAACTGACCGTGGGAACTGCAAAACCTAAAGGTTTTGGATTCTCTTCTCCTTTCACACACCCTCTGCAGAAACTTCCTGTTCTCTCAGCAGAACATGCGCCCCCAGCAAAGGCAAGAAATGTATAATCTCAGCATGGCAGGATTACCTGAAAAAAATCATGCCTCTTGGTCTGGGGGGAGGAGCATGGTGGCTGTCCTTGAGCTGGTTATCCCTTGATGATCTGCCAGGGCTGGGTGATCCTTTCTCTAGAGGGAGTCAACCCCAGCTCTTCTGGGATGATGGAGAGGGATCTCAGTGTTGTAAATGTCTTTTATTCCTCTTCCAGAGTCTTTCCTCGGGTTGGGGGCTGACAGAGATGAGATTAAAGTCTATTCCAGCAAACCAAGTTTGTTAGTCAGGTTTCCTTTGGACTTGAAAACACAGATGAAAACAGCTCCTGGGTGCTCCAGGAATTCTGTGTTGTGGAAGCTTTGTTAGAAAGCTCTGAGGAAACTGGTATCCTTTCAGAATAAAGTGTGCCAAATAGAATAGCCCAAGGGCCATCGTGCTGGGAGCTGAGGGCTGATTTAATAGTGCAAAAACCAATTACCAGGCTGTAATCAGTAACGGCTGTGTCAGGAAGCTGAAATCGCTACGGGGAAGGAGACAGGAGAGCAGGGTCTGCTCTTGCTGGAGCTGAGACTAAGATAAATTGCAGCAGAAAGCCCCTGCTACCAAAGAGTTATGGAGTAAATTGATGCATTAGAAGCCTCAGCACATTAGATCACTTGAAAGAACACGCAGAGCATCAGGGAGCCAGGTCGGTGAGGGGCTGAAAGCAGCACTGCCTGCCCAGATGAGTTACTGACCTCCACCCTGGAACTCCAACAGCCAGCTGGTGAGTTACAGAGGCAGCAGCATCAGTGACAGTGATATATAATTAGCCTTGGGATATATCAAAATTTTCATACATGTGCTGAATTAAACCTTCACCCAGAGTGCAGAGAAAAACACGTGATGACTTTTAATATAAATAAAATATTGGATGGGAGAAAGCATATATTCTTTTATAGTCTGTAGTGCTGATGTTCTAAAGAGACTCCAAAGCTCTCTGCAATTTATGGGCCAAATCTATTTCTTCGAAGTAATGCCAGGAGTATTTTTGAGGAAGGAAAGCTAAAGCTCAGCATGTAAACCTTAGAACCGCTCTAACAGATGCAGCCGGCTGCAATAAATGTAAAACACACTAAATAAGACCAAGGGTGTTGTGTCCAACCTGAGCAGTACAAACCTTCCCAGTGTTAAACTACCTGATATTTCCTTTAGTATTACTTCCTCCAGTGAAAAGCAGGTTGTTTTTTATTTCAGACCTGAGAAGCATAGGTAGTTTTCACTGAAGATTGATATGCTTGCTTTGAATTGTAGAAATAAGTGAATCTGTTACGTTAATGGCTCAATCAGACTCACTCAACAAATTAGAGCTGCTGTCTACTAAGTGATCACATCACCCAGGAAGCACTTTGATGCACGAGTGAGTGGTCCAGGTGGGAGAGATGTATACTGGTTAAGTGGAGAAGATGTGTAGCACTTAAAAAACAAGACACTACAACAAAGCATGGGCTGAGAAACAAGTAATTCCCCTGTTCCAATATTCACTGATTATTGATTCACTGATTATTATGTGCAAGTAACAATTTGTGGTTTTCAGCAAGTTTTGCCTGTGTTTTGCATTTGTTCTCAGTTATTCAACAGATGTTGGAAGAAGGTTATGTCCCTTTGTCCCACTGAGCCATAACTCCAAGTATAAATGCAGTACGTGACTCAGGGCACTCCCACAGTTGCTTCCCTCCAGCCACCCCTGTGCCCCACCCAGACCCCACAAACCCCTTGGTATTTAAACTGGGCACAGCTGGAGCCTGCTCAGGAATATAATTAATATACAAGTGCTGCAAAATGAGCATAGAACCAACCGTTCTGTAGGTCAAGAACACTTGTGTGTCAGGAAGCCACATCCTTCACACCACGGGATTGCTGTTTTCCAAGTGGCTCAAGAGGACATGAAGAGTCTCTCCATGAAGTCCTGGAGACCCTTCTTCCCCAACACTTAGCCTGGTAACAACTGCTGGAGGGCTACAGGAGGCCTTTGTGACTTCCCACCCAGTACTTCAGCTCCGGACACAGTCAAGGTCATCGAAACTGTGATAATTTTCCGTCCTTTCTTGAATTCAATACTTTTCACATTTGAAGCGGCGGCGCTTTGGTCTCTGAGCGTGTTGAGCGCAGAGGCTGAGAGGAGACTGAGTGCTCCGGAGCCCTGTGTGCACAGCACGGCCCCAGGTCAAGTGGCCCCAGCAGCACTTGTGACCTAAAATGACAGAAATGTTTCGCAAGAGAAGCGGCTGATTTCACTGGGCTCTTGCTCAAGAGCAGAGGGAACTCCTACGAGAGTGACCAGTGGCCTGTTGGGAGACCTTCAGCGACGGGGGCTGACAGGAATTGGAGCCACCAACAGAACAACTGTTCTGATGGTTCATATCTGCAGCTGGTGTTCTTCTTTCTGATATTTTCACCTACAGACCTGGCCTATAAATATTTTCTATCCAGCAAGAAAGAAATGGCCATGCTATTTCTGCTGAATTACAATGATATTTAGGGAAGTTTGTCTTTCAGGGCAAAAAGCCCCCTGGAAATCCTGGAGAGGTGCATGGCAGGGAGAGCAGGGTCAGGGGGAAACCATAGAGCTCATTGAACAAAAAACTTAAAATCTGTCCTGGAAGCCATGACATTTAATGAATCTTAATTGGTTTATTTTCATCCTCAAATGCACTTGGAGAAAGGTTATATCCATGATGGTCTGAGGGATATCCAAGAGGAAAGCTATTTTCTGAGAGCAAGTGAGGTAGTTAGAAAAAATGAAATTAATTAAAAAGTAAAAAAACCTCAAACCAATAAAAATAAATTTAAATAAGAATTAAAATAAATAAAAATATAAATTGAAACTATAATTAGAAAATTAAAAGAAATAAAAATAAATTAAAAACCCCAATAAAATTAATGTCCCTAGGCTTCCTCACATTCAAACACATCTTCAACTCCAAAGCAGCAGCAGCAGCAAGCTTTATCCTAAGCAGAAACTGTGCATGGGAAAACTTTGGCTAAGGAATGTATGCATCAAAAATGTTTCACTGCCACCAATCCCAGCCCCAGGAATAATCCCTCTCTTTTATCTAGTTTAGATGGGTAACTCATGTAGGGGACTGGGAAGAGCACATGTAAGTTCATTTTCACCTCTAGCAGCATCAGATGTTTATAAATAAATAAATAAATAAGCCCCTCCAATAAAATAAAGCAAAGTAGAATAAAGCAAAAATAAAATACAAAATAAGAAAAATACAACATTATAAAATAAAGGTTAGGTTGGTTATCAGGAAAAGTTTTTTCACATGGAGGGTGGTTGGTGATGGAACAGGCTCCCCAGGGCAGTGCTTGCAGCACCGAGCCTGACAGAGTTCAAGAAGGGTTTGGACAACACTCTCAGGCACAGGGTGGGATCTGTGGGGTGTCCTGTGCAGGGCCAGGAGTTGGACTGGTGTTACTTGTAGGTCTCTTCCAACTCAGGATATTCTGCTTCTATGATAAGGGTAA
>VZTD01005050.1:1707232-1744638 GCA_013397725.1 Rhagologus leucostigma
AGCATCAAAAATCAGAAAGGCTGCACCCCAGTGGAAAAATATAAAAGTAGCCCCCCAAATCCCAAAAGAAGGAAAAGCTTCAAATTGGCATAATTATAAAAAACCCCTGAAATAAAACAAAAACAACTCTCTCCCGATTAGTCCCCCAAACCAAAAATAATCCATCAAAACCAGCCCAAAAAAAACACCCCAAAACCAAACCATATCCCCAGAACTAAGCCCCTCCCAGCAAGACCCCCTCCCCAAATAAAAAACTCTCGAAACATTCCCCTCCTCCCCCAAGGAAATCAACTTTCAAATAATCCCCCCCAAACCAACATCCCCCCAAAACCGTGTCGCGGAGTTGGAGCTCGGGGTCCCAGGGTCGGGGGACTCCCGGAGTGGGGCTGGGAAGGGGTTTGGGCGCGGGCAGGGGGTCACACAGCCACTGTGTCCCACCCGGGTGTGCCCTGCAGCCCCTCAAGCCGGGGTTTTGGGGCTGCAGCACCCCAGGGTGTCCCTCACCCCGTCTGGGGGGGTCTTTGCTGGGGATAAGGATGGGGGCTGCGTTTGGTGCCCTCCTGATTTTTCTCCTGGGATGGAGGAGCCGGCGGTGGCTCTCCTTGGCTGACGTGTGGCAGCAGCGGCTCCTCAGGTGTCAATCCCCGTAAGCCGCTCAGCTCTCGGCACTGCTGCGGGTCGGCGCTGCTTCGGGGGGCTGTGCTGGGGAGGGGGCTCCTGCGGCTGCCCGGCATCGGGATCCTTCGGGAATCACGATACCTGGAGATGTCACACCATCGGTTTGTGACTTGGGGTTGTCCCGTGTTAGGAGGGGTTACCCACACTTGTATGTGTTCGGGGGGTGCGGGCTGAAACTGCGTGAGATTATCTGCAAGTGTATCAAATGCATCACCGCCCTCCCTGCGAGTACTCGGAACTGCTGCTACAGTGATAACGTTTAGTGAAAACATAAAACGATACCAACCGGATTTTTGGGGAAAAATAGAATGATGTGACATAGGAGGACAGGCAGGACCCCAGGAAGATGAACTGAGGGGGGACAGGTGTCTCTCACCAGCAGTTGCTGGCCCTGATGGGGAGCACTGGAGGCAAGGGTGCCTTTGTTGGAGCAGTGCCCTGCACTTGGGTCCTGTTGGCCAGTCCTTGGTCAGGGATTTTGGGAAGCCTCCAGCAATGAGGGAGCTTCTGGGAACCGGGATGTGCCATCGGAGCTGGATGGCAGTCCTGGCAGGTAACCCCCAAACTTTTCAGCCTAGGTTAAGCCTTCGATCCCCGATCCCCGTCTTTTTCCAGCTGCGCCTCTGCTCGCAAAGGAGAGCGATAAATAATAAACATGGGATGCTAATTTCAGTTCCTGGGCTCTAACGGGGATCCAGCGTCCCGCACTTCACCCCCTGCCTATCTCCTGTGGCTTTTTTGGAACCTGTCATTTGGGCCGAGCGGCAGCGAATGGTCACTCGCTGCTGTACCCGTGTCCGACAGACAAGGGATCACTGTGCTGGCCCGGGGTCGTTTCCTCCCTGATTCACTGGGGTTGCTTAGAAACGGACGCTGGTGAGGTCCCGAGCTGGAATGTTCTATGTCAGAAACGGAGAAGCTAAACTTTGCCTTTAAATGGGAGCAGGTCTGCCGGGAGAAGTGTGTCTGCCCACGCCCCAGCTCTGCTTTTGGGTCTCTGCAAGTGATGGCTGATACTGGCAAACCGGGAGCCTCTGCTCGGGCTGGGGCCACGGGGAGGGGCAGGGGCAGTGCTTGTGCCCCAGGAAGCCCTGCACCCAAAATTAGGGGTTTCGCACCCTTGCCAGCAGTGGGAAATGGATGTAGAGATGGGGATTCCCTCTTCCTGCCTTCTTGCGCTCTCGTGGTCTCCAAGCTGGTGACTTGGAGGGTAAAGCCACTCTGTGGGGATGGCAGGGCTGGGCAGCAGCGTCGGCCTCCTTGCCCTGCCGTGGTCCAGCTGCTCCTGCCAAGCTCGCTCTCCCAAGCGACTGCTGAGCAGAGACTGGGGCAAGATGGTACCAAAGGAGTCCCTGGTGGGAAGAGGGAGTGTAGCAGCACGGTGCTGATGAATGCCAGGCGCTGTGGATTCAGCTGTGGTTTCCTGGGATGCAGCACCGGCAGTGGGTGGGTATGAGACAACGCAAAGGCACAGCTGTACAGTGGCAAAGAGGGGACAGAGTGTCACAGGTGCAGCACTTCTTGAGAAAGAAGTTGAAAGTTGGGTTCCTCCATGGTGGGAGCATTTACATATGAGTGGGTGGGAGTTAATTGCTACGGCTTGGAAGCAGGAAGCAATAGAGAGACTGAGCAGCTCGGGATGGGAATGATGAACCTCGAGGACACACCAGGAAGCCCCCATGTCTTGCAGCAGGCGCTGCCAGCATAGCCCTGAGCACAGCCTGTATTGCCTGCAATTCCACGAGGCTGGGTCTGGCACTGCATTCAGTTATCCCCTACGGCTGCAGTGGGCTGCAATGGCTGCTGACCATCTGGACTTTCTGATGTAAGGCGTAAAAATGGCCTTTCCGTCACTCCTGCAGAGATGGCACCAGGTACCCATGCTCCAGGGGACCAGCTCCATGCTGAAGGGGACCAGCCCGTTCCCTTGTCCTGGCCAAGCCTCTGCCAGGATCCCTGTGGGCTCAGCCCACACGCCACTAACTTGGAGGATTCAAGGGTGGAATGGGGCAAAGACCAAAGCTGCCACTCTTTCAAAGCCTGTGAAGGGGGTGCAGATACATTCTCAGTCCTGCCTCAGTTTCCCTGCTGTTCCAAGTAACCTTGACCCAGATCCCAAAGAATCGTGGATTGTGCCCTCCTGCTTTGCAAGGGTTTGACACTTCCTCACCTTATGTCCCTTTCCCAGAGGCAGATGGCGGGAGACCTCTGCACTGCAGAAGCTCCCTGGGAGAAGCCTGATGCCTCCAGCCCCTGCAACATCCTCCCCAGAGTAGGAGGAGAGGGCAGAAATCCTCCTGTTTCAAAATGCAGCTTGTGCAACAGTGAAGCATGGAATTTGTCTCCTGTCTGGCCAACAGCTCACTACATCTCGGCAGCTGGCTGGCTGAATGGGGATCCCCATGGAGGCACTGCTGGGCTGTATCAGAAGTTAGTGTGTGCGTGCCAGTACCCTGTGCTGGTCCAGGTGACCTCAAGCAGCTGCAGGCTCTCTGTTTTGGTGTGCCTGTTTTGTCTTTTTACTCTAGCAGCTATTACAATACATAGTGATGCTGGAGAAAAACCCTTCCTGAATCAGCTGTGCTGGTCGTTAGAGCCAGCTGTGCCAGCTGGGTGACGTGTAGGACACAAGGCTCACCACAGCCGGTTTCTCTGTGCCCAGTATCTAGGAGCGTCTGCCCAGGCCGGGCTGTGCACTCGGACATGGTGTGGAGGTGAAAGGCTCCGTCAGCCCCAATCCCTTTAGCCGTCTCGGCCTCTGCTTGAGTATTTTTAACCTTTTTGCTGTGCTAAGCTGCCTGGGGCTGAAGTGTCAGCGGGCACTGGGGAATACAGCCTCTCACTGCTTTGCCAAGCCCGGGATTTCAGGATCAGTGTCTCTAATCCCCGGATCCTGAAATACCTTCTTCGGCCAGCAGTGCATTTGGAACATTTGAGTGACCGCAGGTTTAAGCATGGGGAAGGGGATGCCTTGGCCGCAGGGACTGAATGCCACGTGCTCCACTGCCGGCATCTGTACCTGATCCGGCTGTTGCTGGGAAGTCCATCACTCAGCAGTGTGAGATGAGAGGTCCCTGTGCTGGGGGACGCTCTCTCCCACACTGAAACAGAGAGAAATGCTCCATGGTCACTGCCAAGTGTGACCCCCTTGTTTTCTCCTGCCAGTCCAGTCTGTCCTCGCACAATGGGTCTCTAGTTAATTAGGAGAAGCAGAGTCACGGCTGAGTTTCTGGATGGTGACTGACTGTGTGTCCATCCCTCCAAGCTCTCTGCAGAGCTGGCTGTGACTCTGCTCACCAGGTGAGCTTTGCAGGTTGGTGACCCACTGCTGCTCTGCACCTGGCTCCCCGGCGTTCGCTGCTATCTCTGCTGTTGGAAACCCATCTCCTCATGGCACAAGGAATCCAGCTGCTCACCTCTTGCCACCCTGAACGGAGGTGCTGAGCCTGAATGCAAACTCTGGTCCCTCTCCGTAACGTTGCCTTGGTGGGCTCAGCCAGGTCTGCAGGGCAAGGGCAGAGCAAAACTGCTGTCCTCTCCTGGTATTGGAGTGGCTTTTGGGGGTAAGGACCCTTCCATGTCCTGCCTAAATTAAAGTTAGCTTTGAATTAATTTATTTTAGGTGAGGAGGAGGAGTCCAGCTGAGCTGTCACGATATGCTCTCGTGGAGCATTTCATGCCTGCATTCCTCAAGTTGATTCTCTTATTTGCCTGGAGTTCCTTCTCTTGTCTCCATTTTTGGGGTCAGTGGTGGGTATCTCAGAGTTGGCTCCCAGAGGCTGCTGTTGTATTTCCAACTCCGTGTGCGGAAGTGCCCGTGAGGAGAAGGGGTTTGTGCCTGGCTGGCGAGGACCTTGCACAGGGGATGTTGGTGACAATTTCCTCTGGGGGGGGTCACTTCCCACTGCTGCAGTCGCCACTGTGCCTCCATGGCATGGGGCCTCCGAGCTACAGGAGCATCAATGGTCTTGTTTTACAAAGAGGAGTTGGGGACTAATAAAAGAGGTTTCAAAGAGTCTGCTTGCTGTGGCCCTATCCCTTGGGGATGAACACAACCAGGGCACAGCATCCACCTGTTCCTGAACCACCTGAACGTGAGCTCCATAAAGCCTTAGGCCAGGGCTGGTGATGTCCCACAAAAGCATAATTTGCTGCTCTCTGCTTTCTTCTTGTGCCCTGCTGCTGCCCTGGATTACTTCTTCATGACCTGGGACTTCTCCCTCTACAAATCCAGATTCTAGGAGGGAAGAAGGGTGCAAGAGCAGGTGGACGGAAGCCCGTGTTGCCCTGGCTGCAGTGTCTTGGGCAAAATGCTTTCACTGCACAAACTCTTTTCTCGCTTTCCTTTCACCATACTTAATGACTCTCAGTGCAATTAACTGAAGTTTGTGGAGTTTTCTCTCTGCACATCTTTTCTGCTGTAGCTGTTCTTTTAGCCCTTGATTTGTCAGCCATCTGGGGTGTTACACCTGGCTGTGTGCAGCCCAGCCTGACTACAGTGATACATGTTTATACTCAGAGCAGCACCAGGGAGAAAGCAGTGTGCTGGCAGGGACGGGAATGTTCTTTTCCTTTGTTTTTTACTCCAGAAAGTACATCAGTACAGGGTCTTGCTCTGGGTGCTCCTCTGAGCCTGTGGTCACACAGCCCAGTGTCACAGCCAGTCCCTGCCCTGA
The DNA here is from genome assembly GCA_013397725.1 of Rhagologus leucostigma. NCBI lineage: Eukaryota > Metazoa > Chordata > Aves > Passeriformes > Rhagologus > Rhagologus leucostigma. Next base: position 1,712,587 of record VZTD01005050.1, read on the forward strand.
TGCCATTGGGATGGGACTGCAATGCTGGCACTGAGGGATCTCTCTTCCCAGGTGCAGAAAGGTTGTGTCCTCCCAGTCAGTTGTTTTTTACTGATGAGGAGCAGCAGAAAGAAGTGTGGCGGGATATCTGTCCATCCAAGCAGAGCCACTGTGTGGTATGTTCAGATCTGCTGGTGTTAGAGTGGAATGTTTGGGGTGTGGGCAATGCTTCACCTCCTTGCCAGCAGCCCACAAATTCCCACCTAAGACTATCAATCTACTAATTCTCAGGCAGTGAGGCTAAAAAAAGCTTTTCCTGACAACCTCCATCTGTGCGCTCCCACTTTAAAAAAAAAAGATTTAAAAACAATTTGCACAACTATAATCAATTTGGATGTAGCAGAGAAGCCATTTGCAAATGAGCAAACCTGCTGCATGAGGCCTTGACCAATACAACCTCCCTGGGGTCTGTGGAGGGAGGGAAACCTTCCCGTGTGGCAGAGCTGATCAGAGAGCCTTGATGGTGTGCTGGGGATACTGTGGATCCTGGCTGATGCTCTCGGTGTTGTTGGTTAATGGTCTGTTTTATATGGTTTGGGGGGGTTTTTTTGTGGGTGGTTTTTTTGGTACACAAACCACTCTTATCTTTTCTTCAGGACAGAATCATCAATCTAGTCGTTGGTGGCTTAACAACCTTGCTGCTTGTAGTAAGTATCTCCCATCCCACCCCATGTTGCACCTTTAGGGGACAGGGAAAAAATCGGAATTCCTCCCCAAAAACGGGGAGTGACTTCCACTGGACCAAACAGGCTCTAATTTAGGGCAGGCAGTCATTTTGGGCCATATCTGTCTTGTGAAACTCTTTGACAACAGGAGGGGAATACCTTTCTTCATGCAATCTTTTAACAGCTGCAGTAAAATCTCTGAAGTTCTCTGGTAGATTGTCCATCCTGGCTGAATGTGAGGCTGGGTGAGACAAAGCGTTTATGTGCCAGGAGAGCGTGTTTGCTTCTATTTCCTTCTATTTATGATTTATTGTCCTCTATTTATGGCTTATACAAGCATTTCCAAAGTTTGTCCCTTTGTGTCGAGCTGTGCTTTCCCCAAGCTTTAAAGACAAACCCAACGCCATCGCGACTGGAGACCATCACTTGTGTGGTCCACGGGGGGAGTGTTGGAAAGCTGAGGTGCAGGGAGGCCATGGGGACAGGTGAGGTGCCAGCTGCTGGAACGCTTGGCTGAAGGGATGCTCCTACACAGGCCTGAGGCTTCACGGCTACTTGGAGGGTGGTTTCTGGCAATGAGCCAGTGTGGCAAAGCTTTCATCGTTTTTTTTCCCACTCCTCTTCAGTGTGCAGCTGTATCAAAGCAGTTTTCCTCCAGACTTGCACATTTTCCTTCAGCTCCTCAGGGGTGAGACTCAGAGAGCAGGGAGGGGTGTGCAGAGCAGGATGCGAGCGCTGCGCTGCTCCAGCCCTTGGGCTGAGCCTCCCCTCACTGCAGCTCTGGCGAGAGTGAAATCCTCATCTTTGTTTTCCTCCATACAGGTCACTCTAATCAGTGCTTTTGTCTTCCCGCAACTACCTCCAAAACCTGTGAATGTATTTTTTGCTTTCTGCATCTCCTTGTGTTGCATTTCTGCTGGCATTCTTGTAAGTACCGCCACGTTTGCCGTGCTTTTGAGTCGATGGCTCTGAACAAAATCTGCTTTACGTGGTGCTGCCTTCTTTTTTACACTCTCCTAGAAAAGCTTTCCTGCCTCCATAGCACAAGCTGACAATGAGGGAGTGGTAATGAGTTTTGTATTTACTGCAGAGTAAGTGTGTGAACTGAGCCAACTCCTGCAGCCCAGCTGTGGTGCAAGACTTGCCACGTCTGTGGCACTGCCACCCATAGCTGCCAGTGAAGAGAGTAGGAAACCAGGGAGCAGAGCACTGAAATGGGGATGCAGAGATGGAATGTGCCGCACAAGACACTTGAAATGGGACCAGCCATGCACTTGCATTAGTCAGTGACCTTTCAAACACAGGGGATGAGTTACAGAGGTAGGAAGCTACAGCAAGTGGAAGATGTTACTCTATTCAACAGCTGCAGAATTCCAAGGGAATTGGTCCCAAGCACTGGCAAAGGGAAGTGGCAGGTCTGAGTCCATAGAATCACAGAATGGTTTGGGTTGGAAGGGGCTGTCAAAGACCATCTAGTCCAATCCCCCTTCCATGGGCAGGCACATCGGTGGCTCCTTCTTCTGCTGTAGCTTTTCATACTTGGAGCAGTCTCCTTCCTCCAGCTGTGACCTGCAACAGCCCTGAACCCCTCACTGCTGGGGACGCTGAGAAGTTGCTCTGTGCTGCCTGGTCAGTCCCGGTTTTTGATCCTACAGCTGGTGGCCACGACTCTGCCCAGAATAGTCTGTGTTAGTGCAAAGCTGATGTTTGTCCTCATCAACCAGGGTGTAGCCAGCTTTGAGTGTTAAAACACCCCCAGCTAAGCCACCCACTCTCGTCCCTGTTAGCAAAGCTGACCAGACAGCACATGTCCCCAGGGACAGTTTCACACACAGACACACACACACACTCAGTATCTCTGGCCAGAGGAAGCTGTATTGTTTTACAGGAAGGAAAAAACCCCAAAACCAGACCTGCAAGTTGCCAGTTCAGTTACCATAGAAAGTCTCCTCAGAAGTATCTGGCTTTTTAAAATAACACAAACTCCTCATCTCTTCTAGATCTACTGGTATCGACAAGGAGACCTGGAACCCAAATTTAGAAATCTAATTTACTACATATTGTTTTCTATTGTCATGTTATGTATATGTGCCAACCTGTACTTCCATGAAGTGGGCAAATGACGGACACTGGGAACACCCAGCAGTGATGCTACTGTGTCAGACTGCTTCCAGCTCAGCTCTCCTCGAGACATTTAAGTGAGAACAATCAGCCTGAGAGGAAAGAAGTGGGTTGTGCAAGGATAAATCAGTACATGATTTTCATGTAAATGTATATGTAATGTCCCTCTTGTTGGGGAGAATTATTGCCATAAGACGTGACATTCTGCTTTTTTTTGAAGAGCTACTGTTGCGCTTAATGAACATTCCAGTTGTACTGATGTTTCAGAATGGCACAAGCTTTTTCATTTTGGAAAAAACTGCACTTTTTTTATTACTGTACAAATAAACTGCAGCATTGAAAGGATCTGTGGCAGTATAAATAAATGGCATCTTACAGTCAAGTAAGACAAATACTCTTTATTTTGTTGAAACTGAATATACAATTATTTCTGTTCCCTAGGCAACCATTTAAAACTACAACTTATTTTTCACATTAACAAAACCACAGACTGAAAAAGACCAACTCTTGATTATGAAGAGCTAATTACAGAAATAAATAAAATAATTTATACAAGTCTTTAGTTTCTATAGCTTTTTCTCTTGATTCCTAGCTAACAGGCTGCTGCTCAGCCTAGTGTCTGTTTCAAACGACGTAGGAATTAATTGGCCTCCCTTGCCTCGGGGGCCTATGTCCAAACTCTCACAGAGCTATTGCTCCAAGACTTTGCCACCTTCACACCACTCCCCATCTACTTGCTGCAGGAATCACCTCTGGAGAGGTGGCTGGTAGTGTCAGGTAAACAGTGAGAGAGACAAACGTTCCAACCTACTCACAACAATCTCAAAGAAATTCCAAGCTTGTAGGGGCAGGCTGGTGGGTCCCAGTAGCTTCCCTTTCTCATAGCCCTTCCCTTTTTATTCAGCTTGCTGTAGTGATGAGAAAAAAGAAGAAAAAAAAAAAAACAAACCAAGAAAAAGTTTTCCACAAGTGATCTTTCCGAGCTCTGTCCATTGCCAGCAACGGACTCCTCAGGAACAAGCAGACCAGGCAAGTCCCATAAGCTTCTGCCTTCTTCCTATGCCACAGACATACTAACGAGTCAGACGAGATGGGAATACACACCACTGCTTCATGATGCTGCCCATGCTCCCTGAAGTTTTTGATGGAATTCACTCTTAACTGAAATGTAACAGTCTCTTACTCCATGTATTACAAGAGTCAGTAAGTGCAGAAATCCTCACCCATTCTTCATGAAACCTGTGCAAACTAATACTTGCTGTGGCACTAAGAGGCTACAGTCCACAATCCTTGACTTCTGTCCAGTTTTCCACGTGTGCAGTTCAGCACATCAGTAACAAGTCAGATCAAAGCTGACTGGATGGATCTGAGCAGTGAGCACTGCAACAGAGGCTCTTCAGAACACTGGAACACTGCAGTGAGATGTGGCACCTTCAGGCCATGGTTGGCAGCTCAGTTCCCCCTCCCAGATGAGGGAAACAGCCTGAGCAGAGAAAGTGCACTGCAGTCATTTCACACTGCAAGTTTCTGTTCAAAGAGACAGACTGTGACTGCTTGCTTTGGAAATGTGGCACAGGGTTGTAACTAATTTCACAATGCAAACACGGTCAATAGAAAATGAACACCATTGCGGCTTCTCAGTGACAGCTCACTAAATCCTCAACATCCTTTGAATCTTCTGAGTCAGGACTGCCCAACGAAGAACCAGTAATGTGTGACCCATCACCATGATGTTGTAGGATAGGATCTGTCAAGAGACAAAAAGCATTAGAACTATTGCTGTGCCATTCTAACAAGATATAAAATACAAACTTAGGCGACAGGAAACGTAGTCCGGAATTCTAACCAATTATAAGCAATGTTGCTCAAACTAGGCAGTTTGCAATTTCTAGTTTCACAGGATCACAGAATAGCTGGGTTTGGAAGGGACCTCTGGAGACCTTCTAGTCCAATCCCTTGCTAAAGCTGGTTCAGCTAGAGCACGTTGCACAGGACCACATCCAGGTGGGTTTTGAGTATCCTTAGAGAAGGTAAGTGATGACCATATAGATGGATATGGATGCAACGGTGTGACTTGCATTTGCATCCATGAGGTATTACACTATCAGTGCTGACCCTCTGATGGCTCTGCAGGGAGATGCTTCCTCTGAGGAGGAGTATTTGTTAGGTTACCTAAAGTTTCACAGCACTGACATGCAATATTATTTAAGAGAAAGCAAGGATCTACGAAGTGTTGTCTGCAGAGACTCAAAAGCTCTATACATTGCTTTAATGAAAGGGACTGTCATACCTGTGAGAGTTGTCAAGGGCAAGACTGATTCACTATCTATATCATCTGTTGCCTGGATAAAACCATGGGAAGAAGGAACAATAAGCACAGTCTCATCGTCTATTGTAGGTTGATCAACTTGTTCTTCTATTGCTGGGGAACCCAGGTCCTGCACAACACAGAACAGGCCATGAGAGTCCATTCCTGGTAGCATAAACAAAAACCTGCATTGCTCAGCCACATTCCACAGTAAGCAATACACTCTGGATGAATTTTATCTCCTTAAATTGAAATGTCGGCACCTGAGATAGTTTATTTCAGCATTTACAGGACATGTTTCATCTTAGTGCAGGCACTCAAAAACAAGATGAGAAGAATTTCACCCTGCTGAGCAATATAAAGGCAGGTGGAGAGGAAAGGAGACACTGCAAGGTGGTGATAAAACGTTCCCTTGCAAGTCAAAGTTTCGTCTGTGAAGAGGAATAATTAGGCTTTTCCACTACTTGCTGTCTAGATGTTCTGAAACGAAAACATTACAAAGTACTTACCTGCTCCACAAACACAACAGCTTTACCTTAAGTTTCACAACTCCTGTTGTCAAGTTTTAACTGACACTGAACACAGAGCTCAAAAGACTTGATTTGCTGTGCCTTGCTTGGCCTGTCACTGGCTGGAGGTTGGCTCCAGACTTTTTTTGCTGAACCTCATGATACCAGAAGATTGGCAACACAGTGATTCCTTCCAGGTACAAGTTGTCAATACCCTCAGTCTCTTCCAGGCCTGCCATAACTGCTGCTGCTGCCTCTTCCCTGGCTCCTGTGGTACTGGAGTGGCAGTAACACATCTGGCTGACTCAGTGTCACAGCACACTCCTGGTTCCACAAACGCAGTAAAAAGTCATCCTACACAGTACTGCCAGAACCAGAGAGATACTTGGATTCCAGCTGTTGTGTGTAACATGCGTAAGGTTTGTTCAAACTTCAGGAATTCCTGATGTAGAATGCAAGCAACTGTTGCTGACACAATGGAAGGTACCTGGATTTGTCACTGTTTTCAGAGGGAGGAGGAATTGTTTAGGAGAGGTTACAGCCCTCTATGTTTAAGAAAATCCTGATGTTCCTCCACCTTGGTTTTGTTAGGAAAACTTGTTTCCCTACATAACTCCACAATGTTTTTGCAAAGGCAGCTGCCTGAAAACCCCTTCCCTGATGCTGCTGAAGAGGAGCTGACAACCTGTGCTGCAGCTCAGTGAACTGCGCTAGGTCCCATCTATGAGAGCACCATGTGCCTGACCTGCAGGAGCAGCTCTCTGCAGAGCACACAGCTCTGCCTACCAGCAGCACTGGGCTGCAAGGCTTGAAACTGGGAAGAGGAGGCGTGACAAACTAAAGAAGCCATTGTGGCAAATGGGCACCTTTCCCAGCCAGAAATAATAAAACCCTGCAGCATGACTGCCTGCCTCCCACTACCCACCCACAGTGACAATACAACCCTGGCAAGCTCATAAAAATAACACTGACTTAAAGAAAACAAAATTTAGGCATGTTTTTCTAGAGTAACTTTTTACTGAGAATTACTCACAGACAGTTCACTATTTCCTAGAATTTAAGTACACATGTCAAACTTGAATCTGACTAGAAGGGTAAGGCAAATTAGAATTACAAATTCAGTTTGTTTCTCTGTAAAGAAAAAAAAGTTTGTAGTTTTATATCCTGCTAGCCATAAGCAATTTGTGCAAAGCTAAACTAGGAACTAGGTTAATATCAAAAGTTTAATAATTCTACCTCGAGAAGCTGAAGTTTTAAACTAAGAGTAGAAAGCTGATGGTCTGTATCAAATGTTGAACATCTTAGCACAATTACGTCAACCATGGCACAGAAAGAGGAAAATGGAAGAATAATCCCCAGCTTCAGATGTATTCAGGATTCAGAAGCTTCTGTAGTAGCAAACTTGAGATGTACCAAGATTCTCCCTTTTGTAAGAGCATAATGGATATGCACTGTCTATTAGAAGCTTCTTCAAAGACAAAGCCAAAGCATATCAGTGATGGATTTTCAAGACTGACAAAGCAGAAATACAGCTACTGTAGAGCTCAGTGCTTTTAAAAACAGGATGGGGTATTTCACTCTAACTCATCTTTTCCCACATTCTAACCTAATCAAACTTCTAAGGGAAGAGGTATTTTCTACCCACTAAAGAGTGTTATCTTCTTTTTAGCACCTCTGTTTTCTGTGTCTGAGTCATTTTCATAATTCCAACAACTGAAAGATGGAGGAATTTACTATAAACAATCCAAATACCTGTAATCATTTGGATAAACTCATTCCTGCATCTCAGGTGTTGGAGATGAATAAATCTGAGGCCAGACAGAGAAGCAGCTTAATGCTTCAAATTCCCTTTTAACAGATACTTGACTGGAGCAGTATGTTTAACAGAAATCCTCCAAACTGGAAACTGTGGTACATCTTAAAGTATGTTACTACATTCCTAAAGCAAAACCTAAATACTCTACCTCACCTCCTTTACTCAATCTATCTATTGATGCAGGTGTGCTGGACAATTAACAGCTCAATTTAAAGCAACAGCATCAAACAGGAATCACATGAAGGCAACTCTTCAGTGCCACCAGTGTTGCAGCTTTCCACTGTCACCATGCAGAAGTACCCTGAGTAGTGCAATGACTCCACAGCTACTCCACAGAGGTATTCAGTGCTCCAAATGAAGTCACATATAAGCCTCAGCACCAGATTAAATGCTGTTACTTTCACACTCATAACATACTAACAGAGCCCAAGGATAGAGGATCTCAACAAATACTTGTAGAACTGTTACAGAATGACAGAATTGTTTGGATTGGAAGGGACCTTGAAGATCATCTAGTTCTAACTCCCTGCCATGGGCAAGGACAGCTTTTGCTAGACCAGGCTGCTCAAAGCCCCGTCCAATCTGGCCTTGAACACTTCCAGAGATGAGGCAGCCCACAACTTCTCTGGGCAACCTGTTCCAGTGCCTTACCACCCTCACAGGAAAGAATTTCCTAATACCTCATCTAAACCTACACTCTTTCAGTTTGAAGCCATTCCCCCTTGTCCTGTCACTATATGCTCTTATAAATTAAGTCTCTCACCATCTTTCTTGTAGGCTCCCTTCAAGTACCAATATACATGAAATCACTGAGATATTTCAGACAAATAGCTTAACATAAAGGCCAAAGATGCAATGAAATCATTATGCAGAAATGGGGAAAATATCAAGTATCATGCCCTCCCTTACCTCAGTAACGTACGTGCTGGGTAAATCAGAGTGAGAATCCTCATCCTGTTTCAGGCTGGCATCTGCAATCTCCTCCTCTGTTCTTACCATAACTCCATCCATCAGTTCTCTACTATTTCTGCTGCTAAATTTGGAAGCATCATCTTCGTTGTAAGCTGACTGCTCTTCGTCACTCAGCTTGGACTGATGGATATCATCTGGGAAAGTATTTGTTCCCAGGGTGTCTGGAGGATCTGTCAGGTCAGCTGACTGAATGTCTGAATCCACAGTCAGTTCTGTCTGGGTGACAGAGGAGGAGATGTCTTCAGCAGCAATGGTGCGGATTATGACACTTGGCGTGTGGCACTGCACTGTGACGTTGTCACTTGTGTTTAACAAATGCTCTGGCTGTGAGCAGCATTTGCAAAAAAGAGACAAATAAAACCCCAGAAAAGGTCAGAGACTTTCCTGTAACTATCTACAAATCTTTCAAGCAAATACAAGCAAAAAGATTCAAATTGCTAAGTGCAGTTTAGAGTTTTATATACAGAGGATGTCAGCCCAGATCATCTGCTGATCTTTCCTGTTCCTAAATGATAACTTTGTAGACTGAATGTGGTGCCATCTGTTCTTTAAATCACAAATAAAGTAAATATAAAATAATATGAAAGAGGCAACCATTCAGGTGAGGATCACTGTAGATTCAAAAAGTCAGGGTTTTTTTCCACTGAATTTTGCATCACTTTTGTGATTCAATCTCCAGTTTGCTTCTTTCCTCCCTCTACCAAAAAGCAATACTTGTCACTACTATCGAAGCGTTGTGAACCATTATCTATTTGTGAGAGTAACTGAAAAATCACAAAACAACAAGATTTGGTTTTGCTGGGGACCAACCCACTAAATGGAGACATCCTGTTCAGAACTTGCTCACTAAGCTAAGTTTTGAAGCAACCTGAGGTTGCTTTTTAAAAACAATACACAAACCCCCAAAATCTTAGTCTTCAGGATTTTAAGACAGGTAACATTGTTATGACTTAAGAACTGCTTTGCAAATTTAACATGTGCAGGGCCCTGCATTACAATGTTCCCCTTCCCCCAGTGCCCAAAGCCCGGCGTTTTCCCCGCGCAGAGCTCTTACAGATAAGGCGTGAACGATGATCTGCTCTGGGGAGGCCGGAGCTGCGGCAGCCGTCAGGGTCATGGTGGGACTCGTTGTCAGTGTTAAAGGGAGGCCTTGGCTCGAGCTCGTCTGCAGTAAGTAGGTACCTGGTGTCCCAGTCGGCTGGAGGTGGAAAGACTACAAAGACAACATAGGTGTAATACCCAAAAACACTGCCCAGGCCATACTGGAGCATTTTGATTTACATGAACCAGCCTAACTGTAACTCCCCTGGAAAAGCATCACACAAATCCAGTCCAATCCCTTCTGCACCGACTGCTGTACTGCACTCAAAAACCAGAAAAAAACTCATCTAGAGCCTTGGGCTACCAAGGCAAGTATTAAGGGCAGGAGCCCAGCAAGCCTGTATTATGCTGTACAACAGCAGGTAAGAAAGGAATGAATTCAACTTACTTTTGCTTTGAGATGAAAGAGAAGCTGTGCTATAAATTACAGGACAATGGAACTGAGACAATCCTTACTTGCTGGGAGCTTTCTCTTGCTCCTTTATGTCAGACTTGAACAATGAAAAAAATCCAAGCACATAGGAAAACTTCGCAGCACTAAAGCATTAAGGCAAATTTAAAGCATTTAACTCTAATTCACAGTTTACTCTGCAGCCCTAATGGATTACACTTTCAGAAATAAGTTTTAGAACTCTTAACTTCTTTGAAAACTTTTTTTTTTTGAAATGCACAGTTCTGTAGTCTAAGAAGTAGCTGGGCTTAAAAGAAAAAAAACCACAGTAACAAATACCAGTTACTTACTGGAAGAATCTCAAAGGTCTGTAGTGTTCCACTGTTCAGTGTTATTGTCTCAGAGTCAACAGTAGCAGCAGGGGAATCGGTTGAGGCTGCAAATGGAAGGCAAAAAAAAAAAGAAAAGGAAAGTAGTAAACCAGAATGTTCAGCCCTGCAGAGAGCATAACATACTATAATTAATACATGGCAGGGTACTGTTAATTCCACTAAGAGTAAAAAGAAAACTGGCTGCAATCCTAATGACAAGGTTCTCTAATTGGTACCCAAGATACAATACTATTTAAAGAGAGCACTCTACAATCCAAAAGAGCAAAAGAAACTAAGTATGGGTTTAGCACACAGAGATAAAAGCAGACAAATAAAGTTTCTGACGTGATCTAATTACTTTCTGTAATGAGATTTGCACGAGATTCTAATGTAACAATACCTTTGGTGTACTGATATGCTTTGGACCATGTACTGCTTGTTTTAAACTGGTGTCAGGCTTAATATTGTTGTGTTTCCCACAGACCTCTTTTTTTTTTTGTATTTTTAATCTTTTCTGCCCTCCACAGTATGTCCACCCTGATGAAAGATCAGATGCTTCACAAGATATTTGCCTATCCTCTGTGTTATGGCTGCAGTGTATAAAAGCTGTATTACTACAACTGTGTTAATTATTCATTCAGTTATCTCCATTAATTCTAAAAGTAGTGAAAAGAAGCATTGAAAACAGTTGATGTACCAGGTTAAGATCACCATGTCCAAACAACTTGTACCCAAACCTTTATAACCATAACTATGATTTCTACTTAAGTCTTAAAAAACAAATCACAAGTTCCAGGAAGCTGAAACCAAATTAATACTCTCCCCGGGACTTTCCAGTAATTTCCTAAATACCAAAAGGGGAAAAGATCTACAAGATGGTAACAGTGACCCAAGCACGGGAAACTTTGTCATCTCAAGACTCTGTGGCTGCAAAATACAGTAATTTTGGTCTCTTAAGAAAATAAAAGCTCAATTTTTGAAGCTTTTATTGTTGTAGTGGCATGTTCAAGGTTTCCTGCTGCAGATTTCCTGGTACTCAGTAGCAGAGAGCTGTAAAGTGTGGCCTGTCAGTCACCCAGCCAGCTATATTCATAAAACCTCAGGAACTGCCCCTTTGAAACCCTGAGCCTTCCACCAAATGCAGCTGAAAGTGGCTAATAGCTTCAGCTCTCATGGGACTGTGAAACACACAATACAAAATTCACTTAGATTACACAACCAGAAATTCTTTAGAAAAGCAGACTAAAATGGGGAAAAAGGCTTGTTAGGCAGACAGGGGCAAGTGAAGTCACAAAATAACCGTTACAGGATTCAATTCAGAAAGGACTAAAGGTTCCAGAATCCCAGCCCCTCTTGCCTGCTCAACAAAACCCATCAGCTTTGATCGAGCTTTGCCAAGTCTGAGACCACTGACGTATTATGACAGATAAAAAGTTCTTGGCTTTGTGTCATGTGTCATTCTCATTAGAAAATAAACCACATAAAAGGAAGATAGCACTTAACAAATAGACTAACATAGATTAATCTAATAAAATTATAATCAGAAAATTGTTTGCCAAATGCCTATTCAGTCATAGTCTGAAGAATCAGTTGATCAGCCTGATCAACTCAGCTAAGCTGGTCAGAGCAGGGTGCTAATAGTGCCAAGGTTGTGGGTCCAACCCCCGTACAGGCCATTCATTTAAGAATTGGGACTCGATGATCCACGTGGATCCCTCCCAACTCAGAATATCCTGTAACTAATTTGGCAATCAGCAAGACCAAAGCACTAATTTTCCTAATAAAATTTACAAATGACAAATGGTGCAAAACAATATACAGTGCAGATGACATGTGACTGGAGTTACCTAATAAGATTAGTTACAAAATCAAGCAATAAGAACTTCACTCAGAGCAGACCTGGTAATCAATGCTAGATAATGAGCAAACTTCATCTTTAAGAGCATGGGAAGCACCACCTTCAAAAAAAATACAGTGGTTTAGCAGAACGCCGGCTGAATGTTGGTGTGACTTGGCAGCTAACACTTTCCAAGTGTTTGTGCCTAGAAATAATAAAGAGCGCGACTAGAAAAAAACATTTACACATTCCCTTCAGTGCCCTGCATCAGAACTTAGGGACAGCAGTCTATGTAATTTACAAAAGGAGATCTTGCGCACGATGTTCATTCTTCTGCACAAGAGCGACCAGAAACAACTTAAGGAATAAACATATATACTCTATCTTCATTAAGAGGTTTGCGTACTGAGGGCTTTTCAAAGAACAGGTTATGTGGCAAACTCCTGTGTGCACACAGACACCTACAACCTCTGTGTCCAGGTGCTCCAATTGTAGCTTCTTGCAACTACTGTCACAGCAATACCTACATTTGCCTAACAAAGTTAGAAACAGGTAAATGGAACCCAGAAATGTTTCATCTGAAGTTATGGCAAAACCAAGGGAGAATTAATACAACTCCTTAAGACATACTCAGTCATCTTCCACCACCTCAGCATGAGAAAGCTTCAGGTTTCATGTGAGTGGTTTCAGTACTTACAGACGTGGGTGATCTGCACTGGGATCTGCAGAGCTGCCATGGGGCTCGGGGCACTGCCAGTGCTCTCCTCCAAGCGAGCCACCCGGATCTGCACGTGCTGCACCCCCGAGCTGGAGTTAGTGTTTGCTAATCCACTGCCACATTTGTTGTCTGGAAGCTGGTGCCCTGGATTGTTTTTTTGGTTCTCGTGGAGTTGTTTAAGACCCTTTATCAGCACTGAGAGAAAAAACACTCATGCTAAAGCAGGCTGAAGAAGCACATTTGAAATGATGCAACTGGTGATTTACCCAAGATGAAAAGAGCAAACAAAATCCTACAGAATCTGGAACTTAAGCAATCTCCAGAGATATAGACACTAGAAATTTAGCACATACACAGACCATTTATAGTCAACTACCGCAGGGAACTAGATTTCCCCATGGAAGCCAGGCATTTCATGATGCTTGGGGGGAAAAAAGAACACACAGTCCATACAATTTTGGAACTTTCTACAATGATGCATGGTATATGCCCAAGCTACAATCAAGTGCCAGTATCACTGCTTGTGTAATGCTGCTATCAAAAGTAAATCCTCCAATCTTCTACAACACGGAAGCAGTTTTGTTCCAGAGCTTGACAGAAATGTCACTGAAAATGGAGCAAGAGAGAATGAATCCCACAGTGGTTATATTACAATTCTTCACCTGTGCATGAAGAGGCCGACTGCTCCAACACAATCACCTACCCTTCTTCTCTCTAATTGCTTTGGCCCTGTTGAGGGAGCAGCTGATGTAACAGCAAGTTACAAAACCTGAGGCCTCAGCTTTTCTAGCATTCATTACAGCAAACTGCCTAAACATCTCGCCTTTGTCAGGGAAAAGAGAGCAGAGCCTGTTGATTCAGTGCTGCATTTATATTATGAATTATTTGATACAACAGCTGCCTATTAATGTGTAGTAACAGGCTCTCCTCCCCGCTGCAGCCTCCAGGCAGGACTAATATATAACCACACTGTCAACCACAGCACAAGTGTGCATTAAATTACATCTTTCATTAATTATGACATGACTAATCTCTCTGATTTTTTTTTCCTCTCTCCAAGTCAGACAAAGGGAGGTCTGAAGGTCACAGACACCCCTCTGGCTTAGGCACTAGGTTTCTTCAAGCCAGAATGGGAAAATGGTATGAGATGTATTTGGGGGAGCTTTATACTCCTGACTCCTCCCCTCCTCCTCACTGCAGCTAGTAGTGGATCTACCTTCTGTCTACAGCTAAGGCTCAGCACCTGACAGACATTACATTTTAACATCGTAAAGGTAACACATCTAACCTGAGGCCATAGTTAGGCTGCAGATACATATTCTCTTCCACCTGAAGAGGTCACTGCCCTCCATACCAAAGATCAGCATCATCTGAGATCTGCCAGCTGAGCTGCTTATATACATGCTCTCACTTCAGCCAAAGCGAGAAGGGATGGCAAAATCTGTCTAGTTGTACACATCAGCTTGACTTGTCTGACTGAAACATTTAAAGATTGCTTGTAGGAGCAATTCAGCCAGCAGATCCAAGGGGCCAGTAACTTCCAGCAAAGGAGCAATGTGCTCTTTGGCCAGCAATGCTGTAAGCAGACAACAAAATGCAGCCTTATTCCTTTGACATATGTGAAAGGGGCTTTCAGAAGAGAAGTGTGCAAGTAGTACATTACCAGGGAATGAAACATCTTTGTGGTTTGCAATCTGTCTTTTAATGGTCCACCATTTACTCCGAAGCCACTGTGGGGAACGGACACTACTCCATCCTTCAGCCAGTAAATCCCAATTGATATCATTTTCATCAGAAACTTCAAGTTCCGCTATCCTGGCAGGATACAGAAAATATTGACCTGTTAGAAACTGCCCTCCAGACTGGCAGGGGTGTTGCACATGTCTGGCCGTGTCACACGTAACAGCGCAGAATGACATGCTAGTGACCAGCCCACCAGAGCTCAGGAATCGACACAGGCTTCCAAGGCTCCACGCTGCCAGAGGTCAAGCAGAATCATAAACAACAGAAGATGGACTAGACCTGTTAGATGACCCAGTCCATCTCCTTGCCATGCAGGATTATTCTCCTTATTTACTTATACATTAGGATTTAGATCGGATTATCGTGAAGCATTCCAAGTGGTGGTACTTGCATCTTTTCTTTTTGAAAAAACATTCCCCAAACACATCTCCAAGGCAGGAAATACTTCCTGAGATTCACTCTGAACTTTCACTTAATTAATTTCATGTTACGATATTTACTTGTTTTCTTCTAAGTAACAACCATCCGTCCTTAACACAGATTTTTGCCTTCTCTCAGATGCTTCTTAGCCAAAGTAGATAAAGTTAACTACAGCATTAAACACTTTCTCATAAATCAATCCCACCAGGCTCTCCAGATAAGGGACAGTCTTCTCTACCAGAATCTGTTTGAAATCACTAAAAAGCTCTAAATTGCCCTTATCTGTACATGGAGCATATGAAAGAGAGGTGAACAGTGAGGGAAAAATATTTTTGTGGAAGTTAAAAAAAGTCCTCTTCACAAACAAAGCAAGAGCACTCTTGCTAGCTAAAGAAAGAAAAAAGTAAAAATGAAAAAAACAACCAAAACCAACCCTGTAGGATGAGTGAATGATATCTGGACAGACCAAACCAGAAATACTAAGAAATATACCCAGCACATTCTGAAATGTGGAATCAGGCTCCTCATTTTGAGTTCACGTCAAACAGCTTTAGTAAATTTGTTGATACTACTTTGTAAGTAATCCCTAAATGTCTTGGCTTTTTACTCCCACCCAACCATAAAAATCCACTGGCTAAAAAGCCTGAGTTAAAGGCATTCAAAATGGGAGGAGGACTGGAGAGAGCAAAAGATTTCCAAAGTCACTACCAGGTTGCCAGTTCAAATGTAGTCAGAGATGCTGATATCCAATCAGTGTTTGGTGGCCTACATGAAATTAATTTGCAGTCTGAGTTTAGCTCTTTGTAGATAAGACGTCCACATCACAGAAACCACCACCACACTTGACCCTTGTTGGTCATCTCAGCAGAGAGGCCAAGGACTGAACGGGCAGGGAGACTGAGCTACCCTCCAGTTAAGGGTTAAAGCGGTGGGGCAACGTGTGGGAAGCTTGCACCGTTTGCTGCCTGTGCTGTACCTTTTCTGTGGAATAAAGAAGACTTCAGTCTCCAGGGTTTTCAATCTGACACCTTTCACGAACACTAACATTCACTAAAAAAACAAAAAACAAAAAATACGTTCAATAATAAATCTCTGGGAACTGTAAACACAGCAGTGATTTTTGGAAGGTTCTAGAATTTTCAGTGTCTAGGAAACCAGCAAAATGGACCCCAATGGAATCCTGCTAGCAACACATATTACAAACCTTTAAAAGTAACTAAAATAACGAACCTCAAGATCAGATTTATTTCATCCTCCTTGGTCCACTCGGTGCCCCCACTCTGTTTCCAGTTGAGATAGTTGAGCCATTTAGAGCGGCACTGCTTCTCCGAGCGCGTCCCGACCCGTTCAGCCACAGCAGCCCACGACACACCTTGTGTGACAATGTCACCTGGCTCTGTGCTTGTCAGCTCGTGCACTACTTCTGCCAGTCTTTTTTCTTCTTTCTCTGTCCACTTCCCTGGAAGAGAGAGAAGCCCTCCAACTGAACTAGCAGTAGATAACCTCTGTTCTGATCTGTAACTTGCCAGCAGACATTCAACTTCCATGTCCAACATCTTATTCCAGATGCAAATACTGACTTGTGAGGATGTACCTGTTCTTAATTGCTAATAATTTAGATTATATCCATTCTTGATTAGCAAATCAACAATTCCATTGTTCTGCTGCCAATTTTCTCTCCTTTCTCTTCCTCTCACAGATGAATGAAGCCACACAGAACTTGTCCAAACAGTGACCAAAGCAAACTTACCCAAGCTATCTGAACTGTATTAGCTGGAGTGAATTAACCATGCAACAAGTTAAAGGACATTAATCACATGAGGTCTGCCTAAATTTTCCTTTATATTTGAGTATATACATTAAAAAATAAACAATATTTTACTCCTGAAGTGCATCTGTCTCTCTCTTGACACCAAACATACAGTCTAAGTTTATAACCATTCAACACAAGGGACAGAATTTGAAACAGAATAACCATTTCTGACACCAGCATTTACCTCACCTGTGTTGCAGGTATCCTTCATCAGTCTACATCGATCCTTTACAGACGAAGCACTTCTCCCCAGGGCAGCTCCTATTGTGGCCCAATCATTACCGTGCTTTACTCTCAGCCTAAAGAGAAAGGTGCTCATTAGCACTACAGCCAGTGAGGAAATTACCAAAATACCAAATATTCTCTAATAAAAACAGGATGAACATGCAGTTTACAGGCTTAAAGACAGAATGGGGAATCACTTTGCTACTTCACTATTAATATTTTCTGCTATTTTTCCTATGTGTTTCTAGAAGCCTTTTGGGCTAGCTAAGCCACAAGATACTTATAAAGTGCTTAAAATCTGTCTTGCAAGAACATTGTGAGGCTTAATGAGTGTGTTAAACACAATACGAATGTTTAGATAAATAGCTGATTTCCATTCTGTACAGCTTCCTCAATGATTTTCAGGTGGTGTAGAGAGCACTTGAGAAATTTAAATAATGCCTGATGAAAACCCAGGCATCCTACAATTTAAATTAAGCAAAACACTGCATAATCATGTTCATAATTTTAACAATCATTTTCCTCCTTCACATGACAGCAGGTTGCTTAAAATGTTGATCCATGACTAGTTCTGACACATCTGGAATCACAGGCACCTTGTGAATGACACAAAGCAGCTCAATTGATCCAAACAGATCCATCAATGCAATGCAATATACCCCTTTCCTTCCTTCAGTCCAACAGTTTCTTCCAACTGCTCAACCCTGGAAATGTGCAGGAGAGGATAAAGTCTGCAGCCCCATCTCCCTGATCTATCAGGTTCCTACTCAAAATTAGGCTTTTTGAGCTGTACTGATAATTTATGTATCTGTAATACTTTCTAGGGGAGATCCTACTCTTGCCCAGTCAGTTCCATTAGGAATAACCTCTGCTCAGATTTCCTAAAGAAATGGAATTTCTGTTTCTCATAACCACAAATATTGACTGTGCTTGTAAAAATCTGAAACAGTCCTAGTTACAACAGAAGCCCAGCTTTAGAACTTCGTTGCATATTGTAAGGTCCTGAACACACACTAGAAAACAATTTTAAAAGAATCCAAATGTAGTTTCATTTTTCTTTAGATAGTAACCACTATTTTTGGATAGTGTTGGAGCAGTCAAATTTACTTGTAACTCTTCAGTGATTTCATATAAGGAAACCTTTAAAAATTAATCAAGCTACTAAATATAGACAAGAAAGAGTGACCTTGTTCATAAGATGACTTACTCTTTAAGCTTTTCAATTTCCTCAGGAGTGTACCTAAGCAACAGGTAAATAAAAAGACATTATTTTAAACAAAAAGCATATAGCATAAATATTTTTATTTTACTAACCACACAGCACACATTTAGTTACAACAAGAGATTAAGGAATTTCAGCTGTAAGAAACAATCTGACTGAGTATTCTGGAAGAATGCGAGAAACAAATGCCATTTGCCACATTAGTGCATTTCTAAGGTTAACTGGCATAACATTCCTCTCATTTGTCAGAAAAATTCGTCATTCTCCGTGATCTTACTCCTATGAACAGAATTAGAATTTTCTGCACTAGTCTTTCAAATAAACAGCTACTTCTTCCTTACTGTCCCAGTCCATCTTCACCATAAAGCTGATTTTACAACAAAAAGGCAAATCAGCATTGAGAAAGTATTTTTAATTTTCAACTACCTTCAAAAATTAAAATATAATATCCTTTCTGGATGGCACCAGACCACTGCTTTAAAGAAGGGCAAGCAAAGGCATAAGGAGTGACAATCAGTTACTTCCAGGTCATAGCTCTAGAAAAAGTTACATCTCAGCAGATCCAAGCTTGTGTCCAAGTCTTCTCATCATATCAGAATCTGTTATTCACCTTTGTTTTCGGTTGTTTGTTTGTCTGTTTTTTAAATTTGTCATTGAATACCATCATTGAACACAACTATTGTCAAGGCTGATCTATCAGAATTGAGCAGAGGTGACATATTAGGAAGATCTAGGTCTGTTTGGCTAAAGTTTTCTCTCACATACAACATGTCAAACATAAATACATGACCTACTCATACCAATAAAACCATGCAGCATTAGAGGGTTTCATACTTTCCAACATGGTTTCTGTCATCATACATGCGAAGAACTCTTCTATAGACAGCAAAGAGAGGCCGATTCAGACCCCAAGCTATAGTCCTGTAGAAATCTTTTCTTTCATCTTTTGACATTTCAAATATAATTTCAGTGGCATCTTTTATTCCACGGGCCTAGAATAAAGCATTTAAAAAACAAAAACAAAAACCACAAACAAAACACCTTAGATAAAGTCTCCTAGGAATCTAGAAGCAGAACACAAGAACTGAAGCCATTATGCAACTTTCTGTGTATCACAAATACTACAGTCTGAAAGTAAAACTGAGTACTTATGGATTAGCCCCCTCAAATACAAATACAAATCCTTGAAGAGTAGGTTCTGTTGCTTTGGTTTTTTTACGTTGGAGTCCACGGAGACACAGAAGCTCTAACCCCTATCCACATTTAAGAAAAAAAAAAATCTGTCCAATGTATATTTTAAGATCAAAAATTGAATCATCATACAGAACATCATGGAAAATGTACTGTGGTGGAATTAGCCTGGGGCCATACAAGAGAAGGTTGTCAAACAGTGCTGTACCAATTTATTACATAATTTTAGATATTCCTTATGCAAAAGCGATTTCTTTCAATTAAACTACTCTTCTAGTTCTGATGGAAACTCAAAATAAATTCAATACAAAAACACTGCAATGAAGTCTAACAGTAAAGCTTAAGCTTAACTTCAGCTTAAACCAAGAATCACTATATTTCAATTATTCAAAGCAGTACAAGAAAGCAGATAAACGGGAAAAGAATGAATCAAATGATTTACCAGTAACTCAGAAAAGCTATTTAGCTAGCTTAAAAAAGCTTCACTAGATTTAAAACATAGTATTGCCCATTAATGATTTTGTGGCAGAAACTCTAATACGTGTGTGGGCAGACACACACTCTACAACTAATACTGCGGATTTTTATTCCAATGAACACTAAATTCAGGGCTTTTTTTAAAACCACAAGTGAAGGATGGTGAAACTGTAATATCCAAGCTATGTATTCTCAGTTGTTAGGGCTCAGCTCAAATATTCTCAGCTGCAAGCCTACTACAAATGTGACTTATGGGCAATTATCACCGTTAGCGTGTTCACCACGTGCCCATTTGCACTGAACTCTGACTCCAGTAATTTAAGGGGAAGAACGCAGACACAGTGAAGTACACAATCACAGACTCAGCAGCAAGGCAGGCTGGAAGTTGTATTCAGTGCTCACTAAGGAGAATTATCTCTACTGCTAGTGCAATTCTTTCCACCATCTTCAACAAAGGTTTTATGAGTCCTCAATGCATAATCAGAGAAAGAGATTTAACCATGTAAAATGTCATGTCAGGATGCTCAAAATGGGCTACATTCAGTACAAAATTAACAGCAATGTTATATTCAGTAGTATTTAAATCCTGTCTATGAATAAAATTTTTTTATGTATGTCAAATGGGTAATAACTATTTCTACAACAAACCAATCTGAAACATTTATTGTATATTCTGGGAAGTACTAAAGAAAGTTGGTTTCTAGCAGGAACTGCACCACCACATCAACAAGCAGGGAACATACTCTAAACATACCTTTAAGTAACGCTCAATGTTACTCATCAAAATGTCAATTTCTTCCTTTGACCACATCCCTTGCTTCCACTTATGGCCTGAAAATAGAAATGACAAGCTAATTACTGAAGTGAAGGCCAGAAAAACAGCAAGAACAGAAGTATCTGAAAATATGACCCATACTGCAATTAACAAAGAAAAGAGTAATTTTAGCTACTAAAAAACATAACTAGAATTAATTTTAAACAGATGTTATTTCATAACTGACAGTAACCATCAACTAATATTTAAATGATATGAGTCAGACCCCTCTTCAAAAACATCCCATTTTTAAAAACAGAACATGAATTCCTCTATGCGCTGGCAAGTCACATTTTCAGACTTTCTCTTCAGCTGCAACTAGAAAATTTCTGTCTTTAAACTGACAGCTGAAATTTTCATGCAATCAAAATGATTCTAGAAGCTGGAACATAAAATTTGACTCAGGTTATTACCTGAGGAACTGGCTACAACATGGGGTTCTCTTGGATGCCTTAACACTCCTGAACATGTGAGTAGTGCCACCTACTGTGAGTGCTTTTCAAGGAGGTAAATGCTCCACTTAAGTCTTTTTTGACAAGCTGGTCCCCATCTCCTTTTTTTTTGCATTGAAACTAACTCTCAGAGGTCACAGTCAAGATAAAAACTTGCGGTGAGTCTTTTACTTCCCAAATAAAAGTGGCAAACCAATAGAAACAAACAATAATGTTTCCTCTCTGTCTATGCCCTTAGAAACTACAATGCCAGAAGCTTTAAAAGCAAACCCAACCAACTTTATTTAGAGAGAAAATTTCAAACCTGAAGTCTATCAATAAAACATTAAAACACTCCTCTAAATTATCCTTTTTTTCCCTTATGGTCATACTGTACTTTTAATTAAGCTTATGCTGGTGTGACCCAGTTTACATACTGGTGTGTGCTGGCTACCTGCCCACCTCTGCTCAGGAAAATCAGGGTACTTCCTTCTCAGCCTGCTAATTACCAGAGCTGAGAGACAGAACACGCCAAAGAGACTGTTTACTCAAATCCAATTATAATGAAAAGTACAGGCATTATTACTAATTCCATTGGAACTGGTGAGAGGGTATTCTTTCCCTGAGCCCCATGGCTTCAATCTCTTCTTCCACAGCTACAGAGACAGAAAAATAATGTATTACTGTAACTGTGATTCACACCTCTGTCCAAGCCTCTGAACTGACTTCATGGGACACTGCTACTCTTTACACGGAATAACCTTTAATACCAAACTATTTTAGGAAAGGACATATATTCTGCATTTCACATGTTTGCATATTCATAGTCAAGGTTATGATAACCTGCCCACAGGTCTGGGAAGAAAGCATTATCAGGTGCAGACTGCTATAAAATGATGAGCTCAGGCCACACACGCCAAACTCTGAGCTACTGTAAAAGAAGACACATACTGGCATTCCTCCACTGCTGACCTCTGTGACAAACCACAGACCTTACAAGAAAAGTTCAGCCAGTAGAGATTCTCAAATATTTTTCTTGGCATATTTTACTAGAAATGTCTTCCTCAAGTTATTAATCCCTTAACTGGAATCACCACATTTAGTGCCCTCCTTTGACTGGCTGACAACGCTGTGTCTCTTCCTAAAGGTTTCTAACAAAAAAAGGAGTTGCTCTGAACTGACTGAAAAAAGTAAAAGTCAAAGTAAGAAAAACAGTAGAGAAGCTGAGGAGACTGGAGAGAGAACACGTCTTCATTGGACACTAAGTTGTTTCTCTAGGTTTAGAAAGGCACTTCCCCTGGGGGGGAGGAAAGAAAAAACAAAAGCTCTTAAGTTCAGCAACTACTACATGATTGCACAGATATATTTGGAAAGGGAAGAATGCCCAGTGGGGTGGAAGTTTCAGGAGTAGCAGAGATTATTTCATTAGATCCTGGTCTGCAGGAACCCTCTTCTTCTGAAGCAACTCCACTAACCTGACCATGGATTGGGTTTTCTCCTGGTTGTCCTCCCCTCTGCTGCAGCTTCCCACCCCCGACCAGGCAAACACAACTCTCTGCCCCATCTGGGCAGACACGAAGCACCCACAGCCCTTCTCTACTGTGGCCACTACTGTCACCACTGCATGGCCCACCTCCAAAAAGCCGCACCAGAGATTACTTTATGCAACTTGCAAAATGTTATGAGACATTTGGAATAGTTTACCTTTTCACAGCATGGGAGAACTGCATTTGAAATGCCCTACCTTTATTGGTTAGAGAATCCTTATCCTCTTTGGTTGTGAACCAGGCTTGACTAACAGCTGATACTTCTTCATTGCCCATTGGGGAGATTTCATCCAGCTGTTCATTCTGAAGAATCTTGAAAAGACCAATATGAAATTATCCAGTCAGACATTCAGTTGTTTATATTACTTTGCAATTAACATGGAGACATAGTTTGAAGGCAAATGAAATCAGCACACCTCATCACCTTGCTGACTGTTCAAAAGTGACACGTTTTAGATATGGCATTGAAAGTACATTCACCATTCTTTAAAAAACTGATTCAGATTTAGCATCCTAATATACAGATGTTGGGAGAATTAACTAGGTAACGTTCTTCATCCGGTTCACTGTTCAATGTAGAGTAAATAAGAAGAGTCTCACTGGCTGTGGTGGAAACAGGACTATGTCCAGCATCTTCAATCTACAACTTTTAAACATGATATATCCACCATGAAAACTGCATGTAACTGTTAGGACTGGTGACAAGACAAAGACCACTTAAGCCTGTTATAAAGCTTAACTTATAATCAAAGAATGAGAAAAGTAACAGATAAACTTGTCTTCTACGCAGATCACAACAGAACATGTAATTACCAGCAGAGGGTTACCTCTACTACTCTTTGCTGTATTGCTCTTCGGGCAGTAACTTAGACTACAAATAACCTCTCTCATACATGAAATTATTCAATTGTCCTTTCACAGAACAACATTTTTACACACAAGATCCATGCTCACATACATTCGTTTCAAAGACTCTTATGCATTTAGTAAGTGTTTCTGATACTTGTTTCCCTTTTCATTTCAATTTAAATAAAAGCATACATCAAATAGGTAAATTTTGAAGTTTTACTGTACCTGAATCTGGGTAACAGTTCCTTCATTAATCTCATCTTCAGCTACCTCAGTGGTAGCAGTCATGGTCACCTCAAAGCTTTGATCATTTTCTGAAACTTTAGAATGGTTAAGTTAGTTGCATACTTTACTCCTGAAGCATTTTTTTACACATGCTGCAAGTTTTATAAACTGCTACCTTTGAACTGAAAATTTTGAAGAGCCTTTCTCGGTATTTATTTGTTGACAAGAGTAAATTTACTAAAATTATTACCAACTGCTTCTCTTCATAAAATTTAAATTTGGGTTTTAAAACCTTCAGTGTTACACTTGACAACAACTAAGACCTAATGTGAAACATAAACAAAATGTTTGATGCAAACATTTGAAACTGTATTAATACTTCTTTTCCAGCCCTCTGGTATTTTCCATTTATTAAAGGACACCATTCAAATCTTCTGGCTGCATGCTTTTTCCCCAGTCCTCCTTCAACATGATAACGCCTTTACTTCTAAGGAGTTTCTACCAAATAAACAACCATTCTAGATATTGCAAATTGGTATTTTAGCTAGACCTGGTTTTGTCTCCCTTTGGGAGATTATATTAAACTGTCTAATATTCAATCAACTTCCTTAAGATTAATTCAGCATTCATCCTATCTTTTTTACATCAATCTCTTTTACATACACTGCAATATTAGAAAACACTGAAATACTAACTATACTGTCCGATCATTCAAAAAACCTCATCTTAGCAGGTGGAGGGCACCTAGTTTGCTGTTCATTCACTTATCTTTCAATTTATTCAATGCACCTGTGCCTGCAGGTCTCTTATCTACTTTAAGGCAGGCTTATTTTGCCAGTACTGTATAAATACTAATTGCCGCAAAACTATCCAAGGCTGAGAGAAAAGATGATACCCAAGTGTATTAATAAAATTTGGGAAAAAAAAAAAAAAAACATGCAAAATATTCTAAAGTGATCCAAAGAGTTCACTTTTAACCTTTACCAACAGATATTTTTGCTACAGGAGTACATAAACTGAAAAGAACTTACTTGGAACCGCAACAACAGAAATGCATGGAGTAGAATCATCAAGGCTTTGATCATCCTCTGATAAGCAAAGTCTCTTGTGTGGAGGTTCAGAGCTGTCTTCAGAGTCTACTTCATCAGCTTCTAACAACAAAAACATATCCAGGTTACTTCCTGTAAGCTAAGTGGAGCCTTGGACAGAGTTCTCCTAAAAAGTGGGCCAAAGTAAACAGTAGAAGCAAATGTGACAGGCTGGTTCAGTGCATTGCTGCTGCCCAGGAACTTGGACTTACTTATGGGCAACAACAGTTCACCTGCTTTCTTCAATATGCACATTCTTTAAAAATTCCATCCACAGTCTGTCAAACACAAACCAATCTACAGAAACTTGGGTACGTGCTTGGTTCTAAGAATCCGTTTCCACTGAAATAAACCACAGCAGCTGTATCTTTGTTGGGCATACACAGTTTTGAGATTTATACCTAATTCAACACTTTATCATTCTTTAAGCTAAAGCAGTACAATTCTTGCACAGTAAACTGAACCTGAGTACCTCACAGAATCTGTGAGCGGGGATGTATGGTGGTCAGATCAATCCAAACAAAGAAGAAAAAAAAATACTATTCAATAAAATTCTATACCATTTTGAGGACAATGAAGAATTAGGTTCCCTTCAGTGTCCTGAGTCAAAGTCACAGAGTTCACGGTTTCTACTGTTACTGTGTCAGACTCTTCTTCAACTGTGCTCATACTCAAACCTGAAAGAGCAACACACAGATTACATTTCTGCAGCTGGACTCCACTTAGACCATAATGCTGCTTCCATACCCCAAACAATCAGCACAAATTCCCACAGGGAATGAGCCTGCCCTTCCACGTGAAAAATCCACAATTTCAGACACTCACCTACCTTTACTTTCCTGCACACTTACATATTGCACAGGGTAAAATCAGATAGCTTTAAAGTAACTTTTCCAGTTAAAAACAGTACCTAAACTCCCTATTAGGAGGATTTGCAATCTACTGATTTCCTTTTTTTCAAACATAAACCTAGGCTACTTTTTCAGCATTTCTAAATTCTTCACATCTGATGATTTTTGTCCAGTATTTGTTCCACTGTTAATTTAGTAATTCTGCTATTATAGAACCGAAAGCTAGTCAGGACTGACAAATATTTTTCTAGTGTCCTATTAGTCACAGCTACCCTATTTATAGACTGCCAAGTTGCAAAGTTTTATTCTCCTTCCATGCATAAAACTAAATGTGAAACTTGCACTTTTTCTTTAGCATTTAAACAAGAGCAACAGAAGAACTGGTTGCAAGCAATCACCAGTACAGAAAGCTACTGAGAGAATAACTAGTCCAGGATAAAACATATCCACTGAAGTCACAGAATTAGGGCAATAGGAAGTGTCTGATAATTTCATTTCCACCATAAAAGTACTGCAATGAAACACAAAGTTTATAAGAAATTCTATGTAAATCACTAACTCTAATTCTGAAATAAAACAAAGCAAAACCCCACAACAAAAGCCTTATCCAAATACAAAGTGATGTAACCTTTGCAGCTGCAGAAGATAAATGAAATCACACCTAAAATATCCAGAAGCTTTGCAGAGATTTCATCAGTTTTAAGCCTGGTTTTGTTGACTTTGGGAGAGATTTGTAAAAAGAAAATATAATCAATTTCTCCTTTAACTGCTCAGTCCTTTTCCTGTGTTTACTCATATGTCAACAAAACCAAAAAATTACTTTTATTTTGAAGCCAAAATGTTTTTAAAAAATAACTGACTATACCTTTAGAAAAAAGAAATCACAATCACATTACCAATTTTCCATGTACTAGGCAGGGACAGCCATATACTCATACGCAAATAGAATTTACAACCTGGATTTCAAATTCCCTGTATAATGTAAACATCATTGCGTCAGCAGGAAATATTTAATTTTTAATCAGAAAACATGTTCTTTGATATTGAAGATTGCCAAGAGAAGCGTTGTCCTAGAAAGATAAAACTACTGCCAGTCCTTCAAAAAATTACTTCTCACCTCTCGATCTTGTTGAAGATCTGGCACATC
This sequence comes from Rhagologus leucostigma, assembly GCA_013397725.1. NCBI lineage: Eukaryota > Metazoa > Chordata > Aves > Passeriformes > Rhagologus > Rhagologus leucostigma. The sequence continues at coordinate 1,739,478 of VZTD01005050.1, forward strand.
TTTAAGCACATGTAGTGACTGATTCCTCAAATGAAGTGATATTACCCTTCTGAACATGTAAAAAATTTCAGATACCACTGACATTTTAAATCAGAGGGTTCTCAAACTTTCTTTCACATCTACCATCAGCAACAGTTCCTTGCCACATGCAAGCGTAGGACGAAGTAACTTCCTTGGGATTCATCTGCTGCTGAGTTTTACAGCCTGTGCTCTATCCTTCACCGGAAACTGCTGTTTGCTGCATGGGTATAATACTGATTTTAGGAACCCAATGAGGCATCCTTAATGCTAAAGCATGAAGAAAGACATCCAAAGTGTTATAGCTAAATTAGAAGACTGTAACTTTTTAAACCCAGTTTTAAGTTATTAATTTAGCTTTTGGGGAGTGAACAAACTGGGCCAAAATAAACAGATTCCCTTTTTCATGTTCAGATGTATAATTTCATATTCATATGTTCATATGAATAAGTTTTACTACAGGGAGTGCTGTAGTAAAAATCCCTAAAGTTACCAGAAATGAGGTGGAGAACTTTTCTTTAATTTTATGTCAACTGGCAGTAACAACATTTATTTTTCTATAATCAGTTGAAAGCACTGATTTTTCTTTTCACCACTTTAGAAGCCTGAAACACATGAGATTTATAAGACACAACAATCATGTATTTCACCTACGGCTATTCTGAAAGCAATGGAAACTATAGCACCATCCACAGCACAAGATACAACAGACCATTTCTTCTTTTTTATTGGAAGACTGATGAAAATTGAATATAGGCACAGCAAAGCTGGGTTGTTCTTTCAGCAGTTACTCTGGACTTTATGAAAATCAATCTGTATATTTACAGGATTTGTCTACCAAATAAAAAACAGAGCGCAATTAATCCCTTTGCATTCTCTGCCTTGCTGGTTTGCCAAGTTAGGGGGGAACAGGACACAGCACAAAAGGGATCCATACGTCCAAATACGGCATTCCCAAAGATGGGGAGGAAGCTACACCAGGATCAGTAGCTGCTACCCTGGCACTTCCATCCAGAGCTGTAACAGGACTAACCAGACAGTGGCTGAGGCAGCACATCTGAGGGCACCACTGACTCTTCTGATCAAGTCACACATCTGCAGTTGTCAGCTCGACCTCCCATGTATTGCAGAGCACCTGACACCAGGCACTGCACATTGTTCAAGGACCTGTGACTTCCCAAGAAACATTCCTCAATGTAATTCCTGGATTGAGCAGGGTTTTTTAACTCCTTGCCAATTTCCCAAAAACAGTTTATGCCAACTGTAACTGCAGGCTCTCAAGAGAAAAAAAAAAATCATGTTCTGTGTAAGATACTCGAGACTTAGCATATCTTAAGTTTTCTGAGTAAAGGTAATAATCCTGGACCAAGCCTTGATGAAAACTTAGAAAGAGCCAAATCCTTGATTTGATTCCCATTAACTTTAATACATAAGCCCTTGGACCACAATTGAAAACTGAGTAGAAAGAACAAGAGGAATTAAGTCAAAGTCAAATGCGTATTTTGGAAATTATTTTTTATTCATTAGACCATACAAATAACAAGAAAACTGAAAGAAAAACCAACCAACCTGGTTCTTTCAAGCTACATTTACCCCAGGACAGGGGCACCAATCCATGAATACGTGAATGAGTGACCAAAATCAGGAATAACTGCGGTGGTTCTTTTGAGTGAATAGGAAACAATCTCCAGACCTTACAAACCCCACTGTTTTACATTTAAATAATGATGCAGCTGCCAGGTACTCTGAACATACATCAAATATGACACATGATGGGACCACCTGGAGTTTACAGTGAGCTCAGTGGCCAAAGCCCAGCGCTGCTGCCTGAGCCAATGCCCTTTGATGCCTTCTCCTGATCCCAGCTGCAGGGACACTGCCCTCGCTGGACGCCCTGGATCCATCACGGCGTGGCAGCCGGAGCCGCGCTAAACAGTGCCAGACCACAGCAGAGGCTTGGGATGTGCCACGCGAATTCTGCTCATTACACACACCTGCACATCCACACATCTGCTCTTGCACATCTGCTCTTGCAAAAGTTAAATACAAAGTAAATGACAGCCAAAGTTTCTTAATTAGTGAGAATTACGACCTGAGTAGTCTCATCACCTCCAAAATACCACCTTCTTTTTACAACTTCACTAAATGTGCCTTTGAAAATGCAAACAAGTTTTATTTTAAACACAAGGCTTACTTGAATTTTAAATGAACACCTCAAGGCTTTTCTTTAATCCATGATTCAGATACATTCTTTACAGAGATGCCCATCTATCACTAGTATTTCATATTCTGAAGGAGGGTGTTAGCTTTTGGGGAAAGAGAACACTGTTGGATAGACATGCACCAAGTGTGGATGACATAACCCATAATGAGATGGTACCTTAGAAATCAGCGTGAATTCAATAAGCATTTTTCGCCGTGCTGGATTTCTGTGTGTATTTACCAAACCCAACATTTTTTAGAGCTAGCTGCATTACTATTTCAAACAGGTTTCAACATGCAACCAAGGAGGTGGGAAAATACTTTGTCTACAAGACTAGTTTAATACAGAATTGCAATACACATTTTCCACTAAAGCCAAATAATAGAACAGTTCTTATTTATTTGGGAAGCATGCAGCAAAATTAGGCAGAAAAAAACCCCAGAAAGCTGATTTTACACCAAGCTGAAAAAAAAATATAACTTCTTAATACAAAATTCCTTTAATTCTAAATAAGCCTCATCAGGCAGATGGGCTCAATTACTCTGAGGGCTGTAAAAAGTAAGCACTTCTAAGAAACAGTATGTTTACTCTTGCAGACAGAATTCTATCATCGCCCCTAGTTATTAACTGAATGTTATGTCTAGTCTTCAGTGGATTGTTGAAAATCTTTTAAAAGTTCTATATGAAGTTGTATTAAAGGCTGCGTTCTCGGCATTGGGCAATAAGTATGTTTCATTAAGTCCTGTAAAAAGCAAAAATTGAAGATTATTAAGGGAGGCTTCCAGTTACTGTGACATTTAACTGAAACAATCACATAGAATGCATTGGAATTTAGAGGCATTCGTTCAAGAGTAACACAAAGGAAACAAAGTCATTACAGGACCTCATACTTTAGGAGACCTGAATGTTTCGTGTATTCCATACCAAGTCAGTACTTCATATACCTTAGCAGGAGTTTTTATTATTCAACTAGTGCCGGTGCTGTTATGCTAATATTCAACAACCCCCCCTCAACTTTACTCCGGACCAAATGGATTTTGCTCAGATTTAAAATTCCACCGTGCAGAAATCTTCTCTACCAGCTGCCAACAATGGACACAAAAAGGAATCAAACTGGACAGACACCAATCACAAGGATCCAGGGACCTGAGTTTGCGGCATACATAAGATTTATTAACCTGTATCAGCATGAGATTTCAGTCCTTTACAAACAGTTGCATCCTACTCACCAGTGGTATTTAGAGAAGTGGGCCATCACTGAAACAGAATAGATGGGAGACACAATGGGACAAAGTGTTCTCATTTGCATTGATCCAAATTTGGCAGAACTCCATGAGTTCTAGCCTGTCCAGTGAAAGTTTAATAAAAAGCACTGAGCATGCTTTAAATGTCACATAGGGGGGAAAAACCCAACACAAAACAAAACCAAACCTATGTCCTAGCTCTTTCAAAAGAAATAAACACAGAATGTTTCTACTTTTCTTTTTCAGGAACTGGCTCTCGGGGACAAGGTTACAGCTATGGATAGAAATCTTAGTAAGTATCGTATGTACTAAAATTATTTTCCCTTCATGTAAATCCAGTTTCATGCTAAGCATTTCAGTAACTTCTTCGCCTTTATAAAAAATGGGTAGAATTTTATCATGCAAGAAAAATAAGAAAAATTATTCTGTTAGAATGATAAGCAAAGAGAAGTCTCTCTTGCTTTCTGATGCACAGATGAGAACAGAAATGAAGCTCACAAAAAAACGATCTATTAGAACATGCAAAACACAGTGGAGAGGTCTTTATCTCTTATATGGCCACTTTCTATACCTTTATGTGGTTAAGACAAAAACCAGTATTTTTGGGCATTCTACCTAAGGAGTTTTAATTAACGTTCAATCTTTTCAGTAAGTCATAAAACATCACGAAGCTGTTTATTATTATAATCACACAAAATGATGTAAATGAAAATCAGAATGAGATGGGTCCATCTCATTGCAGAACCTGCATCTCCTGGTTTTGCAAAGGAATTCTAACTATGCTGTCAAGAGGCCAACTTACATCTGTAGCCAGAGCGGCGCTGGCAAACAAAAAGCATTTTCTAGATTACTTCAACTAACAATGGCCAGGTGGGGCTGAACAGTGTAACTCTTTGTGAATGAATACAAATACTATCAGTCAGCTGAAGAAGTTGCTGGTACAAGTGTAATGCACATCACCACGCCCAAGGGCACAACCAAGAATAAAGAGACCTCAAAAAGAAAAAAAAAAAAAAAAAAAGGAAAAAATAGGCTTTTCTGACCGGAATCCTTTATTTTGGCAAAACAGAGCATAGCTCTAGTGCACAAAATCCTGTACCGTATTTCAAGATGAAACGCTTGATCTTAGCAGGGCCACACATTTCAGACTCCACTTGCCCTAAGCAACCTCAAATCACAACTCTTACTGGGAAAAAAAAGATGTTATGAAACAAAACAAATAAAACCCACAAGCTCAGGATACCCCAAGCGCAGACCAACCGAGAGGAAATCGAGAAATTCAAAAGCGATCGTGCAGGTGGCCTCTTATTACAGACATCCAGGTATGGGGGAGGGAGTTAAAACCAGAAACAACAACAGCAATTTAAAAAAATAATAAAACTTAAGAAACAAAACAAACGCGCTGGCCGGCCTCCCCTTGCCCTGCCCTCCCAAGCGAGCCGGCGTTTGGTAATGTCAAGGGCCGGTCCGTCCGTCCACTTCCCAATTTCTCTGTGCGCAGCGCTCCCGACGCCCGGCAGCTCCCCGGGAAGGCGGGGAGCCGCGGCCCAGTGCTGGCCCAAGGCTCCCTCAGGAGAACAGCTGGCGGGAGGCAGCGCCCCTGCCCCTGCCCCGGCACTGCCCCTGGGGCGGCGGCTCCGGGCCCGCCTCAGCCGCCGCTGCCCCGCGGCCGCCAGCGCCGCCATTTGGCCCTGGG
>VZTD01005050.1:1744749-1777181 GCA_013397725.1 Rhagologus leucostigma
GGCGAGGCGCTGCGAGCCCGCCGGAAGGGCCCGCGCCCGCCCGCCAGGCGCTTCCGCCCGCCCGCCCGGCGCCACAAAGCGCACGGAGCGGGGCCCCGAGCACCGCTGGCGCCACAAAGCGCACGGCGCCTTCCCCGCCTCGCCGTGGGGCTCAGGGGGACGAGCCCCTGAACATCCACACGGCCTTCGCCACAGAAACACGGAATCGATGGGGCTGGGAAAGACCTCTGAGACCATCGAGTCCAACCTACGACCGAATACCACCCTGGCAACCAGACCATGGCACTCAGTGCCACGTCCCGGGTTTCGTTAAACGCCTCCAGCAGTGGTGACTCCACCACCTCCCTGGGCAGCCCATTTCAGTGTTTAATCAATGGATGTCAATCAATGTCTAATCAATGGCCACACATAGGATGAGGGCTCTGGAGCATCTCTCATATGAGGAGAGACTGTGGGAGCTGGGCCTTTTTAATCTGGAGAAGGCTGGAAGGGAATCTCAATGCATATGAATATTTCAAAGGCAGGTGCCAAGAGGATGGTGCCAGACATTTTTTGGTGGTGCCCAGCAGCAGGATGAGGAGCAGTGCCCATAAACTAAAACATGGAAAGTTTCACCTCAGCATGAGGAAGAAGTTCTTTACATTGAGAGTGGCAGAGCCCTGGAACAGGCTGCTCGGGGAAGTCCTGGAGTCTCCCTTTCTGGAGACATTCCAAACCCACCTGTATACATTCCTGTGTAACTTGCTCTGGGTGACCCTGCCTTGGCAGGGGTGTTGGACTGGATGGTCTCCAGAGGTCCCTTCAAATCCTAACCATTCTGTGATTGTGTGATCACTTTTCATTTCCCTCGTGCCCAACAACCTCACAAAACCAAAGCATATTATCAAAAATGATCCATAAAGCCGAGAATAAACAAGCATGTAGCGGTGCCCAGCTTGTGGTGCTTGCCGCCTCATGGAATGGGTGCCCGTGGGTGCCATGATCCTTGGCAAGAGAGCTGAGCCCCTCACAGACAAACCGGGTACCTAAGGGGAAGAGAGTGCATGGCATCCCTTGCCTGCAATTTTTTGTCTAAAAACCTCATTGCACTTCTACCACAAGGCCCCTTTTTGGCCACTTCCCTTATGTGTGACCTCCAGCTGTATCCTCCCCAAACCATGGGAGCTTTTAAAAAGCATCTTTATGGAAAGACAGGGCAGTTTAGGGAGGAGACATTGCAAATAAAATTGTGGTGGTGGAAGAATGGAGATGAAATGCATAGCTAGGACAAGAAGGTAGCTGGTATAAGGAACTGAAAGCAGAATTTATGGGATCTGTTTTGTTCAAAGCACATTTAAATTAACTCTGGTCTCTGTGTACTCAGTATTTCTGGACATCAAACCTCAGGAATGCCAAGTTCCATACCCAGTAGTTGACTTCCAGGGAAAAGTTTAAGTGCCTGGTACCCTTAGGCACTAATTGGCCAAAGTAGAGATACAATTTGCTATTCTAGGGTTGCGTACAGCTGTTGGACTCATCAGCCATGATCTCTTGCAGCTTCTGGGGTTTTTTCCCCCAGTTTTTGCAGCAAATGAAGCATGGACACTATATTTGCCTTCTTTGAAGTATATGTCTGTTTTGTTGTGGTGGTTTATTGTTTGTGGGTTTGTTTGGTTGTTTGGTTGGTTTGGTTGCAAGGCAGATAGGGGCTTGGTTTAAAATTAACAGGATACCACTTCCTTGAGTTGTATGAAAATGCATCATCAGGAGGCTGTGTTCAGACTGCAGGAAGCAATACTTCTGAAATTTCATATAAGCCTTCACCATGTGAAAATTTCTAAAAAGAGCTCATGCAGTAAGCAGCAAACATGAAGAGGACTCCTTCCATAAATTAGTTTCCCCATATGTCATCCCTTCAGTTAGGAGCCTTTTCCACGCTGGATATAAAGCCTTTCTCCTTATTATATTTTTATCTTATTTATCCGGATGTAGCTTGTAGAAAGCATTATTTTAACTGCAAAATCTCTACCTCCTTTTACACAGTGGTGTTGTTCTGGGACATATCATAGTGAGATATAAAGATGGTAAGTTGTGAAGTGGCAGCGCACTGAGGACTGGGCCACTGCAAATTTTTTGCCACCTGCAAGACTTCATGCAGAGTTTTGGGATGATGACCTCTGTTTGTGCCCCATTCTCTGTTTATGCAATAGAAAGGATATAACTTTCCTCACAGATATGTGCTGTAACCACACTCAGGAACATTCACTTTATATCAGGTTCAAGGTATATGTAGAGAAAGTGATGACTGGAGTTCTCTGGTGTTTCAGGAGTAGGATGAAATCTTACTCTATAACAGACTCTTGTTCCACAGAGCAAATGAGGTTCATTAGTCCAGAATTATCTCATGTTAATGGAACAATTACATTAATCTGTACCTATTTAAGTTGATGAAAGACTCAAACACAGAGTTTGCTATGGACCTAACAATCTCTTTTTTAGATTAAGTTAGCTTTTCACTAACTCACACTGAGTTTTCTTCCAGAGGCTCTGTGTTCCTCGTAGCCACCAGGTGTCCCTCCTGCCATGTGGTCCAGACCCACCAGTTGCATCGCAGAGATTGAACATCTCTCCCTCTGCTCCAATTAAAGCCCAATTAGCATTGCTCTGTAGGTATACCAAACTCACTCCTCTTCAGGCATTAGGGGAAAAGCGAGACTGTGGTGCTGCTTGATAAGGCAAAGATGTGAGAAGGAGGATCAACATGCTGATAACTCACCATAAATCCTGAAGGCAAAGTGTGAGTTTAATGATCCTAAATCTGATTCCATGGGTGCTGACAGAAAGCTTGGTGCAGATCCTTTTTTATAATAGAAGAAATAAAGTTTTATTCTGCAAGATTCAAGAGAAGAAATGCAAAACATAGAAAAGGCCTTGATTCTTCTTTGTTTATGAGATTTTTCATATTTGCACAGGTTTCTATCTGTATAGATATGTATCTAATTACATATGGATATAGCAAATATATTCATTACTCATTGACAGAAAAAAAATTTTATATATAAACAATCTAGTATTTATATAACACTTGTTCATTTATATGCTCACAGTTTGGTAGGGGCTATGGAGAATTGCTCAGGCTCTGAAGAGCTGCCATGAAAGAGAGACGTGCCAGAGAAGGAGTAACAGAGCATTGGTGGTAGCTTGTGTGGGTTCTTCACTGCAGAGTGAATCTCCTGTAAGAAAAATTATTACCTTGTGGCCTGACCTAGGAAGAATCCTATAAAGAGCACTCACTCATTCTGAGACCTTGTCTTTGGTGACAGTCTCATAATTTCCTGACTTGCACCTGTGTGAGACTGTAATGGACTGAGCACCTTGAAAGTCTCTATGTATTCATTTTGAGTGCCTCCTCTGTCACTTACCCTCTGTCAGAGTCCTGGAAAATGTCAGAGGATGTCAATGTATTCAGGACCCTGAATACACAGTCTGCAGAGCTGGGAATGAGGCATTTTCATTCTTTTTTCCTGAAACCTCTGCTGAGACACCTAAATTCTGATGGCAGTCAATGCAGGCTGCACACCTACAACCTGGGTCGCCATCTGGAGGTGCCCAGCTCTCTCCATACCTTGGGGCCATGGCAGTAGCAATCCCACTGAACTCAGTCCAAGACTAGGAATGGTTCTGTTGATATGGCTGAATGTGAGGAAGAAAAAGGACAAGAGTTCCAGAGACAGTGAGCAGAGGACAGTGTCTACATGGATCTGAGCTGCCAGCAACACTGGGATGAGCCATTCTTCCTACTGTTGTGTTTAGCTGGAAGGCAGCTGTGCAATTCACAGTATCCATAAGGCTTTGGTGTTTGGAGGGCATATCCGGGAAAACAGGAAAGAGGAACTGGTTTCTGTAAGATGGGTGTATAGACAGCAGAAGAGGAGAAGGAATGAGACTTCACAGGATCACTGGCAGAAGAGAAGGGAGAGAAAAGGACAGAGCAGATGGGTCCCAGCTGGGAAGTGCTTTACTGTGTGCTACCGAAATCAAAGGCGCTGATGTGTCATGAGCAGAGCGGGAGCTTCAGACAAAGTTCATTAGAGAAGCCCTCCCGTCGAGTCATGAGATGCAGAGAAGATGCCCCTTGCTTTCTAAAGTCCTTCTAGAGAGGAGCCTGAGTGTGGCTGGATCCAGTCTGAGCCCCAGACTTTGTCAACAGTTTATGTGTAAAGGTTTATTTAGGTGTAATTGAGCCTTTATACAACTTTGTCCCACAGGATTAAGAATGGCAAAGCAGATATATTTATACAAATATATTAGATTTATTATGATAATGAATAGACAAAAAGATCTTAATCAGAATTATTTACTACAGGAGCTATAACTATTACAATATAGTGCACTACGAAGTGATATTGAAGCAACTGTGTTAAAGCAATTGTATTAAAGCTAGCAAGAACAATTATTAAGTAGAGATTGATCTTACTCACCCATACCAATGACTGTGGGCAGATTTCTTTCGCTCAGCCTTGAGGAATAACCTTGAGGGATGTCCCCACTGAAGGGAGGAATCTCCACACATACACCCCAAGAAGGGGTCTGTTAGAAGACCCTGCTGTTAAAATTTGGAACTGGGCTGTTATAGTATAAAGTGATGCACTGTCAGTCATATGTCTCCAGGTCAGCTGTGTCAGCTCAGCACCTCTAGGTAAGTGATCAGTAGTAGCACTTGTTTGTTCTTTTATCCAGGTATTTTACCAGGTCTACCACATCTTTATCTCACTACCAGGATGTTTAACTTTGAGATTGATGTATCATACTGGTTTCAGCATTATTCAGCACCAAAAGCAGCATGAGGTTCCCTTCTTCATTTACCACTGATAGCTTTGGAAATAGAGCATCGTTCAATTGTTTTCTCCATTCCAGGCAGAGCATCCTGCTACACGGGGGAGGCGTGAGGAGAAGGTGGCAAATGCAGTTCTTTCTGCATTTGCAAAAGTGGGCAGGTGCTTTCTGCATGGCATTGTGCACAGGTTGTGTGCAGGGACCATGGGTGGGCAGGGGGGCTGCGGCTGTGTAGGGAAGGGAGGGACAACCCGAGGGCCAGGAGCTGCTTTCTTGGCCTATGTCACCCATAAAATCCTAGTAATTTAAGCTGTATGGTCATGATCTTTAACTCTGATGAGTTAAAGCTCTGGGAGGAGAGTGATGTATTCCACGGTGGAGAAACTTGTCCTGTTTTGGAGCTGCATGTTGATTTAGCTTTAATGTAGGTTCAGCTTTCTGGCGGCTTTTGCTAAATGCTGAGTTATTGTGAAAGCAATGACAAACTTGTGCATTTGAAGGAGACAATGTGTTTTTAGGCAAAACGTGCCATTTATGGTGTAATTCTACTCTCTGCTGGCAGATGGTGCTGCGATATATCCAGGAGCTGGGGACCAGCTTTTTCAACTTCGAGGGGATGTGAGCAAGCAGCATCTCCTTTATATTTTCATTCGGGTTTGTTCCTAAATTTGTTTTACTACGCAATGAAATTCTTCTCCTCTTTGTTGTTCTGCTTCCAACTTCGACCATCTAAGCAGGTCAGCCAGTTTTATTTTTGTCTCTCTGGATTATCACAGGGCTGGCAGGCAGAATGCAACTCAGACCCAAATCTTTCCACTGGAAGAAAAGCTGTTCATGGCATTATTCCCCACAATGTAAGGTTTTCTTATGTTTACAAAACTGGCCTTTTGGGCCCATGCTGGTCTTGCAGTCTTTAATAGCAGTGTGAAGTTTCTGTCGATAGATATACTTGAGACACAACCTAAACAACCTCTGAGAGTCACTTTTGCCCTAGTTTTTAATGTTTCTTTTTATCTCGCATGCTTGATACTATGATCCAGTGCTGATTGTTTTTCTTGCCATGCACAGTGTGATTAAAGGTTTTTCTCAGTAGTTTCTTTCTGGGAAACAAAAAACCCCAGGACCAACCCAAATGCTTTTATATTGGAAAAAAAAAAAAGAATATTTGAAGGAATTAGTGAAGGATGGGATCAGCCTACTTAATGTCTAAATTTAACTGTCTAAAAAGCTGCTGAAAAATTAGGGGTAGATCTCATTTACTTTCTAGAACTGCTGTCCAAGAGGTGCTTAAACTCTTCTTGCTTTGCTTGATAGGTCCGTGGAGCACCCATATTCTTGGAGAGTGGCTGAAAGTGCTAGAGCTAAAGGCCAGAAGCACCAAGAAGAATGACCCTCTTCCTGCAGCCAGCACACTTGGAGCCAGACAAGGATTTCTGTCACTAGCCTCATGTTTTTCCTGTGAGGGTGTATTCTGAAAGTCCAGGGAACTGAGTGTGAGACCCCTGTGTTGTCCTGCCCAGCTGAGCATCAGGCTTTCTATCCTGGGTTCGTGTCAGGCTCTGTGTAAGAAGAGAGGGAGCAGATTCCCCCACCATCCCTGCCAGAATGCTACATGACTGAAATGATCTGGGTTAAGAAAAATGTCCAAAATAGGTAATTTTTTGCTCTTTTTCTGCTTTGCCCTGGATCTTTCCAGTGACCCAGTTTCCAGCACAAATCCATAAAGTTGTTAAAAAGTCAGAGAAGAGAGCTGCAGGATGTGAGCAGAAGTGATTGCAGGGAGACGTCTCTCTGGGTGGCTTCACTGCTGAGGAGAACATGCCCATGGACCCATGCTCCAGACTGAGGAGGAGCCTGGACAGAAGCCTGCTAGCTCATGGGGAAGGAATTGTGCCAGAAGCCCTTATGCAAAAAGAAGTGAGCAGCTTTTTTTTTTCTTGAGAAATGTTTGCATTTGCACCAGAAGGACCAGAGAGAGGTCCCTGATGCTTAAGCACATCTGGACCTCAGGTAGTATTTTCCAAGCTCAGCACTTCATACATAACATCAATAATGTCAGTCCAGTCCTGCATGGCCAAGTTCTTCAGATACATTTATCTTGCGGATGGCAATTCCACCTGAACTCACAAAGAATCAATGGCTCTCAGTGCAAGATTATACCCAGTGCCAGGGCCCAGTTCCAGTGGTGATTTAAAGTGCCCACATGCCTTTTCCTGCGCTCTCTTGTGTTCAGAGCAAGGCTCAAACGTTCCAGGTGCTCTGTAGAGTGGATTTCTGTGCCCATGTGCCCATGCACTCGTGGGGAAGTACAAGCGTGAGTATGACTGTGAGAAGTTTGCCTCTTGGAAAATCCATGGCAGGGTAGGACTAGAAAACTGGGCCACAACTGGTTTGTTTTTTCCTATTATAGACATGCAAAAACTGGTGAGAATAATCTTCAGAAGCAATTAAAGCAGTAAATCAAATTTGACTATTTAAAGGGCAGTGGACAGGATAACATTATCAATTTCCAAAAGTGACAGTGATATGTTTCTGGACCTCCAACAGGGCTGTATTTCCCTGTGATTTAGCAGAAATATGTTTCACATTCTAATATGATTTCCTAGGCTAAAGAAGAAGTGACTAAATGAGCTGGTAATACCTGGCAGCTGTCAAATGACTTTTTGCCATCTAAAGAGAAACAGAAGAACATATGTTCTGATCTTGCTACTTAAGTTAGAGGATGAAAGAAATAGAAGGAGTTTAAGTTGGAAATGAGATCATGCATTATGCCCTTCGGACAGCATGTAATCTGGCTAATGGCATCACGGAGTTATATAAATAACTTCATTAAAATGAACTTGTTCAAATGAGCTAAATAAATCAGACTCATTTGTCAAAGAGCTGGGATGAAATAATCAGGTTAATTTAAAGTTGCTCACTGGGGGGATGATTCCTGAATTTGTTCCACCAGTGAAACTGTCATCAATGGCTTCAGTCACCAGTGGGAGCCCTGAGCCCAGTGTGAAAATGCAGACTGGGCTTCCACATTTGCCTTTCCAGGAGCCCTCTCTTGTGTCTGTAGCAGTCTCCAGGGTCCCATAGTGAAAGTGTGTGTTCTAGGACATTTAAAGCACTGTCCAAGACCCACGAGATCTAAATCCCTTTCTGGTGGCTGGGAGCTGTTCAGCCCCGTAGTCTGTGCTTTGCTATCTGCTCTCTGCCTCAGAATGAACGGTAAAATGAATTTTAACCAATTGCTTCTGGCACCTGCCCCTGCCTTGATGGGAGGACTATGTGATGCCTCAGGTCTTTTCCTCACAATTAATTCAATGCCTTGTTCCTAAATTTTCCCTTTCCTCATTAAGCCCTTTACTTTAGCAGTATCTGCAGAGGTCAGAAGGATAAATCCAGTTCTTCAGGCTAGAAATGGGCTTGCTCCACACCCCTTACCTTTGTAGGGGTGAATAATAACCTGCTGTAAACTCACTCCACTGCAGAGGTCAGTCAGACTGTGCAGAATTAGACCAGCTAAGGATGTGAATCTGTAGGGAATGAACGAGTAGGAAGATTGTCCCAGATACAGGCTGTCTGTCTGTCTGTCCTTCCTAGTTTACTGAAAATCTCAGGTTTTAGCTTGTGCTCCAATGTAAGAAGAATTGCTCATATGCCATCATCATGCACTGTGCATACCACTTTTGCCAGATGACCAGTTTTGTCTTTATTGCATTTTGGATACTTTCTTTTACATAGTAGAGAGAAAGGATGGGAACATGGATCTCAAAAAAAATGAGTTTATAATCAGCATTTACAGACAGGCACATTTCCAACAAAGGAGCGAAGAATCAATTCTTTGTGTTTATGTCTTCCAAGATCACAGTTGTGTACAGCACATTGTGCTCCTACACAACGAATCTGCCCTGAAGTGCCTGTAGCTGGCAGCTATGAATTTATCAAATGAGAAACTGGACTGTGAATTCAACTTTCAGGAATAAAAAGCCTTTCAGCTCTTTAGTACCTCTCAGTCCTGCCCTTTGGTTGTGCTCCAGCACAGGTGAAGGGTTGTGCGAACATCAGTCTGCAAGACAAATTCTTTGTTCCCAGAGCACTGATTTATCCAGCTTGGTTGCTGGTAGCAACCTCTGGGCTATTCTAGTCCTGTGAGATGAAAACAACTTTGGGGATCTGTTCACAGGTGGATACTCCAGCCTCACTCCCTCCTCCTGTTTCAGTCAGGTGTGTGACATCCTGCCAGAGGACTGTCCTAATCACAGCTTGTCCTTCAGTCCACTGGTCTGTACCTGTAGACCAGTGCATGGCTGTGCTTCCCTTGGAGCACTCTGTCCATATAGGGTTTGGGTTGTTGTTTTAAACAGTTTGGGAACTTGTGAAAGTTCCCAAAGCCATGCAGTCACCACTGACCTCTCAGGGGGGTCAGATCAGGAGCAAGTGCTGGGCAGAAGCTAGAATGCTTTCCCAGAGGCTGGGATACAGGGGAGCATGACAAATTGATCTCCAGCTATGAGCTGCAGGATTCAGTCCACAATCAGCTCATAAAGGGATTGAACTAAGAAATTCTAGACTTGTTATCAGGGTTTTACCATTGGCTGAGATTCCCTCTTCCCCCTGGTTACAGGGCAGCTTTCTCCTCTGACAGCTATTAACACAAATGTCAGCTCACCCAGGGCCAGCACAGCTGCAGCGTTTGTGCAAATCACATTTGATATCAAACAGCAGCTATATGTGTGGGGCCAGAGGTTGCAGTGCTGTGGTGTTTGGGATGTGATGCTGCAGGATGTGCTAATCCCTTAGTAAATGTCAGAGTGCTGCTGCACTGGGGATTGGATCATGTCCAAGCAGACAACTTTGCTTCGAGCTTGCAACTGATTTGTGAGTTTCTTCATTATGATAATTTTGAGAGTGGAGGTTTCTCTGTACAGGACTCTTATGAGAGAAAATGAGTGACCCTCTTAGGGATTTGAAAGCATCTGGAAGGTCTTGTGGTTATGTGGTTTTCTTATTCATGCCAGATGGGTCATATCCTCCTCAGTTATATGGCTGTAAATCTGGATTTATCCCACCTAGATGACTCTTGTCAGAATCTGTCCAATGTTCTTTAATAGATTTTCAGTCTCAGCTGATGGAGTTAACCAGTAACATCACTCTTACCAGTGAAGTGATCAGTATGTTTCAAGTGTGAGACTCATTCCTTCAACTCCTTTGTAAAAACTTTCTAACCATCTTGAACCAACCAGAATTAAAATAAAGGACAAAATGTTACACTCATGAACATATGGCCACATTTCTGCATCGTAGCAGTTCAGTGCTATACTACAAATTGCATCCTGGTTCCTGCTATAATTTATGTTTTCATCTGCTTGATCTTTTTTAAAATGAATTTGTTCTGAAATTAAATCAGCACAAATCTTTAACTATGGCATGTAGTTGCTGGCAGGGCACCTTTCACTGCAGCTCCGTATCTAGAAGGAGCAGGAGGCAGGATAAGAAGATGCTGGTGATGACAGAGGTCACTGGGTGACAAAAAAATTTGGGAGGGATATTTCAGCTGGATGGAGAATCTGTATTTCCATCTCCTTCTCTCGCTTAATCTGAAATGTTTCCATAATTCAGAAACACAACTTTTTCAAACATTGATAACAAGGCAAAGCTATGGCCAGCAAATGAGACATTGTAACATAAAACAACCAGCTCTGCCCGTCAGCGTAAGGAACAGTGAAAGGATACCTGGCCTGTCTCTAAAAGGTGATTCTGAGTTAACTGTCTAGGAGATCTTTTTCATTTCTGCAGCCGATAAGATACGTCACTGGTGATCAGAAAACTCTGTGTTCGAGGGAAAAAAAGGCATCTCTGCTTATAGGACTGACAAGAAGAGCAAGAAGTTACAAAACCCCCTTTTTCCCCCCCTCAAATGAACAATATCCCAATTAAAATACTCTGTCATCAATCAGCTATTTTGGAAATAAAATCTAAAGTCATCAATGTTAAAATCATAATCTTGAGATCTGCTTCTTACATGTTCTTCCTTTAAGGACAATGTGAACATCCATATAAGCAGGAGAAATTAAAAATACCAGTCCTCAGCATTCTCGCTGTGTAAATACTTAAGTATATTCTTAATTTCAGTCATGACTTCTTCTATGAATTTAGATCAGGAATATATATGATGGGATCCCAAGCTATAAAATGTTTTAATTGATATTTGGGTATTTAGGGCCTTTTTCAGAATGGCTGAAATCCAGGGAATGATACAAGTTAAAGAGCCTGAATTTGAGGTCCTTGCACAAGAGCTGCAAATCTCTTTTAGACTTTTTGCAAATTCCCTGCTGAGAAATATTGTCAGCTATGGCAAATAGAAATAATTGACATATATAATATCAGAAATATTGCCAGCTATGGCAAACTGCCCTCTGATTAGAGAGCGTAGCCATTCCTAATTCTTTTGGGGAAAAAAATAATTCTGGTTACATATATGAAAAAATCTTGAAAAACACCTCAGCCCTCTTGAAAAGACAGCCTTTAATAATTCACTTATCTCTGTAGTGAGTATTAGACACCACAGGCAGTTGTGAGGAGTAAATGCAAAAGTATGGGAAAAAATGGAAAAAAGCCCAAGTACACTGCAATTGGCAGTTAATATTGAAGTTATCAATTTGATAAAAGAACAAATAAATACTGTTGAGATATATATATATGCAGTGATGTGGCTGAAATCAATGATTTAATTTGTTGTTTGGGCTTTGATTTTTTGTTTGTTTGGTTTTGTTTTCTTTTTTGGTTATCAGTACTGTGCCTTTAATCTCAGAGCTGTTTGCTGACTGCAGCAGCAGCAGCTGAGAGTCAGGCCAGTCCGTCTTTCAGGTCTGATGCAGGATGCTACACAGATTCCTGCCTTTTTCTCCTGTCGTTCCCTTTTTAATGATGGTTTGACTACAGAAGCTCTTCTAATTGACAGTAGAGATGCTGTAGCCTTTTATACCCTGCTCTTTCAGGCTGATGGAGTTGCCTTCACTCTGATCATTGGTAGCAGCAAGTCAGGCTCCAGCATTAAAAAGTAGATTTCAGGTGCAGATTTCCAGTGTGCTCCAAACTCATCTCTGAATATTTTCTAAATGTGGAGCTCCTTATGTCTGAAGCTAAGGCAGAGAGGCAGCAAAGGTCACTTGTAGAGATTATGTCTACATCCAGCCGTCTCCCAGTTTTCATAACATTCAGATGAAGGGATTTGGATGTGGGCCCTGTCAGAATTCAGCAGGATAAGATATTTTCCCTGAGTGCTGTGTGAATGTATGAAGTCCCTCTCACTCTCTGACCTTCACAGAATCTGCCAGTCAAGTTCATTTTTTCTGTGCAGCTACTTTTTAACCTCCCAGTGTGTGATAACTCCATTATGTGCATGAAGAGCCCAGAGAGAGGTGAATATCTCAATGAAGAAGAGACAAAAATATGATATATTTTCCCAGCTATTGTTTCTATGCAACTTCATTGCATTGTTTAGTCACAAAAAAATTGCAGAGAGAACTAACTTCCCAGTAAATTAACAAAAATGTGTATTTTACGCTTTGCCAATAAGAGAAAGGGGAGTCAAATTTATCAGAAAGAAAACAACTCTGAAAAAAACTAATTCACCAACAGTTCAGCAGCATATATGAGAGTCAGACAGCTTTCTTTAGAAATGACTCTGTTTTCTATTTGCTCATTGCAGGTAATCATTGCTTTTTGATTTGGACAGGTCTGTGCAAATTTGTTTTGTTCTGCTTCTGCAAATAGGAAATGGAAAGAAGCATGATATAGTGGTGAAGCTGCACACAAAGCAGGCAAACCTAAGTTCTGTCTCCTCACTTTGCCTCTGTGTTGCTGCTTAACCTTGCGTGAAGTATTGCTTGTCCTGCTTGAAAATTAGAACTACTCAATTTTTAGTTCACCTTTTTTCCAAAACTGGGGCCTTTCTGTGAAACAAGTTTTTGATTGAACCATTATTGGTAATAATATTTGGATTTGTTTAAAAAAAAAAACAGAAGAAATTTTAAGATCTTTTTTCATCACGAAAACCCTAACCAAAAATATTTTTTAAAAAATTATGTTTTCCTTTCTCTATGAAGGAGATGTCTGAGCTGTCCTTTTAAAATTCATTAGCCTCTGGAGCATCATCTGTACACTGCTGTTCCCATGGCTGACATATCCCAGTTTGGGCTTCTATACAGGTTTTCATGGTTTCATAACATGGTTATAACACAGATTAGTTCCACTCAAACATACAAGACTGGTTTTAAATGACAGTCCAAGCCCTGTGTGTTTTAAAACTGTGTGTTTTAGCACCTCTTTCCCTCTCTCTCCTCAATGTCAACCTGGCAGGTTTTTTGGTTTTGAGATAAGAAAAACATTTACTGACTTAAAATGCCATGAAGTTAGATTAATATTGATGTAATATCCTGGAACTACATAACTAGCAAACATTTATATTTATTTATTCTTTGAGTTTGAAATACCCTCTCTGATTTTTCCTTCTACCTTGGCCACTTAGATAGCCACTTCCAGTTTGAGATAATTTTCAGTGCTGAATTGTTACTGTGCAGAGGTTGGATGACTCTTCCACCATTTCCCCATCACAATTTGGGAACCACAATCCTGATTAGAGCATGGGGAGCTGAAGAAGAGCTTTTTTACCTCCGTCTGTCTCTGAGTTTCAAAAGTAAAATGTCCCTGTGGCAGAGACAGGACAGGCATGGTAGATGGAGGATTCATGGCTGATGGAGGATTCAGGATTGAATCCTGACCCAGGGCAGTGGCCCAGACCTCAGCCTACCTCTTGAATACCCTCTTGGCTCCATGGCCTGATTCTTAGTTTCTCCTGTGAGATCTTTTACACTTTCTTTAATCACTTAAATAAATTTTGGGTCAGCCAGAGATTTCTCTGCCTTGGAAATAGCCAGTTTCAAGATAGTTTTGACTCAGAGGTACATCCCCCAGCCCAAGTAAATATGTTTAATGCAAAGTTTTTGGCTACTCTTTTTTTCCCTCTACCTTTTCACAAATGAGCTTGCTCCATGGTGCAGAAAGCAAGCTGACAATAGAGCCCAAAGGTCACATGATGGAAAAAAGTATTTCCTGGCCATCTGTGTTCAGGTTGCTGCACTGGCAAACAAAGAAATAAATAATGGGATAAATTGTTCATAGAGCTATTAAGACAATTATGGGATTTTTCTTGTAATAAGCATGAAATCTGATTATTACTTACAGCTATCTGAGGGCTAATCCTTCTCACAGGAGCTGAGATTGTGGATCAGTCTCCACATTCGTGTGGCTCAGCGTCCTGCCCCTGTTGTGTCTGCACAGCGGCATCCAAAATCGCACACAAGCAGATGGGGAAAAAACCAGCTCCAGCAATGACCTCATCAAGACCAAACTTCTCTGGGTTTTGGCCTGTTATGAATTAATATCCTCAGAGTCTCTGTAAATGCTCAATCTCTTCCCTAAACATCAGTACTTGGATAGCAGTGTGAGTTCTGTTTATTTCCAGGGGCTCAGCAGGCAACAGTGATTAAAGGACGAAGTATTATCTGTTACTGTTACAACTGTTTCCATAGACCCAAAGTGACAAAGCCAAGACCTGAAGCCCCTTGTGTGACCCATCACACAAAAAGACACAATAGAAAGGTGGTTTTGTCCCAAACACTTTACTTTGTGTTTCTCAGAGAAGAGATGGCAGAGAGGTGCAAATCAACAGATTGAGGAATACCATGAAACAGGGAGTTTGGTCAGCAGGATCAGCAGCAATGTCAGTCTCCCAGGTGCCTTTTCATTGTTGCTTTGTTTGGAGACACCACTTCTGTGCCTGCAATAGGAACTGAGGCACTGCTGGGGTGGGCACCAGTTATCTGCACTACTCACACAAATGGGCTTTTTTGTGAATGACACTTTCATTTTATTTGTTATTTTGAACCAACCATGTTATTAAAGAGCAAGATTTGACCTTTGCTCTCACTTTATTAGCATCCACAGTTCCAGCCTGTTGTTTATGACCATTACCTGAAATTCATATTTGTTGAGCCAGCTGCTGTTTGCTCTGGCTCTTTGATCTTTTTCTGTTATGGCTTCAGTAGTGGTTTTATAAACTTCCCCCTTCCACAGAGCTCAGAGATAGGGTCAGAGAGAAAGAATTTCTCAAATTTTCAAGTGGATGTAGGCTGTCACCTCTAACTAACTCACCTCTTGTATAGCACAGACCTCCAAATCCCACACAGTAATTTCTTCATGGAGTGGGAAATTCTGTTTCAGCTGTAGTGGTCCTTTCAGAATAATATCTGACCATGATTTAAAGATTTCTGCTGATATACAACCCACACAACCCTACACATATTGTTCCATGACTTGCCTTTCCTATTACCATTCTATGCCTTATTTTTAATATTAAATTATTTAGCATCAGTTTCCAGCTGGATATAATTCTCATTATGTCTTTTTTGGGGGGGAAGGAACCGCCTGGAATCCAAAATACATTTTTTGTACGGGCTGTGAACAAGGCACCTGTGAACAAAGCACCTTTTAACCTTCTTCAAATAAATGGAGGAAAAGGGGTATCTTTTCCCTCTTGCTGCAAGCTGTGCTTCCCAGACTTACTTAGATTAATCATGTGTCTAATTTTTTTCAATTGCAGATTGGACTGGGGGGGCTTAGCTGCCTGCATTTTGGTTCCACCATTTAATAGCCTCAGAACTTACCTGTCAATGGCTGAGCTAACAGTCTCACACTATAAATATTCTGTGAAAAGGCACAAACTGTTACACATACATATTTTATAGCCATTAGGAATTGGGAGCACTCAGCACTGCAGCTCCCATGCACTGAATGAAATGGTGATCATCTTGATCAAGGAAAGAATCTCCCTGCTGAGTCAGAATTAACTTGAAGAGCTGTGACTTCTGGAGAAAGCCACTCCTTTTTATCAGAATTCTGTTAATTGTACGTAGGGAAATGAGCCTCACCAGGAAAATCCTTGCTAGAAGATAGTTGCACATTTCCATTTTTTTTTTCAACAGATCTAAGGAGATCTGCAGGACCTTTTTTTCCTCCAAACAGCCCATAGTTTGACTTAGGCCATGCTAAGTCAATACATTTGTCCAGTGAACAAATCATTAACAGCTAAATAGTTCAATGTGCTGTCAGTGCAGGATTTCAGAAAAGTATTAAATAGTCAAGAAAAAAAGAAAGGGGATATAAGGAGTCACAAAGCCTCTTTAGTACTTTGTCTGCACCCTGCTAATTTCTGCCCTGGCAGTCTTTCACTCACAGTTGCCTCTCTTTCCTTTACCAGTCACAGGCAATCCTGACCCAACCCAGTCCTACCTGCTGGCTGAAGGACAGTGATTTGGTTTCCATTTCCAGGGCACATCCAGCAAGGAATTTCTCTTGAAAATACTAAGTCTTTTCTTGTGAATCTGGAACAAAGATAGTCATGAGCTCCTGAAAGCCACCTTTGTGGTAGTGTGTCATCTTCCTTCAACTTTCAAAGTTTCAGGCATTAAAAACCACTTTCCAGGCCAACTGGATGCTGCTGTTAATTGCACGATGTCTCCTTGCCTTGCCTTGCCTTGCCTTGCCTTGCCTTGCCTTGCCTTGCCTTGCCTTGCCTTGCCTTGCCTTGCCAGTCTGTCTGAGCTGTTCTGTGGCTGCTGCCTGGGTTGGGCAGGGCTGCGAGAGCAGCAGAGCTGGTTCAAAGGGAGGGAGATGGGGTCAGTATACAGCAGTGGTACAGATTTTTGCAAAAAATAGCTGAATTGTCACTCTCTTGCTAGGAGACAAAATAGTTTAATTCTCTCAAACCCTGAAGTGAACCCACACTTACAGCCCAGGCATTTATATCCTATTTAGAGTATTAGAAACTTGGAAGGAAGGAGAAGGAGAAAGGAGGGGGAGGGAAAGAAGGAGAAAGAAAAGGCAGGTTTGTGTTTGAACCTGATCTTTGAGTACAAGCTGTCTGGATCCTGCAACAGCCCTGACACATCTGAAAGTACAATATTGGATAAATGGAGGAAAACTCCCTTACTACTTGTGTTTAAGTTTCATGGGTGTTTTAATACCACTGGGATGTTTTACAGAGTCAAAATATTAATAAAATCTTAGTACCTAGCCTTCAGAAAATTGCTGGCATGATAATCTTTGTGTCACTTCAGCTCTGTGAAAGGAGATCTGATATTTAGAAAGCAGCCTGGAATAAAAGCACATGCCCTTGTTTTGCCATAACATTGTTTACATTTTTAATGAAAAAGTTTCCAGTATAATAAATGTAATTGCACTTAAATAAGACTGCATAGGAACAATATGGGAAGAGGCGCGTTCCTCAGAATGGTTGCACCAGAGAGTCAGAGTCAATCTTATGCATCTCCACTAACTTTAGCAGGGTTGAAGCAGAGCTGGCCTCGAGGAAGCTGTAGGTTATCTACAGAGCCACTGGAGATCTCATCTGCACAGGACTGAGTCACCTAAGTCCCATCATCAGTACTCAAATGACCTGAGATGGGCAGAATTGCTCTTTGAACAGATGCTCCGTCTGCACAGATTAGCTGTGATACCAAAGAGAAATTTCATGCCTGGTGTGAAGCTCTTTCAGTCCTGGTGTTCAGCTTTGTGCTTTATTCCTACAGGAGAAAACAGCTCAGGCTTTATTTTGCCAAATGAGTGAGAGCTTGCACAGCCAGGAGTGCCAGTGTGACACATGGAAAGGTCGGAGATGACAATTCATCTCCACCTGTTTCCAAACTTCACTTGCACCAATTTCTGTGGACATCCAAAGGGAAAGATAAAATAAGTGAGGAACTCAAGAGGGACTTCTTCCATCAAAGCTATCACCTGTGTCTGTATTAGCAATACACTCTGCATACTCTGAGTTTCACTAATTGGCAGTACTTGTCTGAATTCCTATAGGTGGCTTCAACAAGTGCCTTAAAGATGTGTGATCATTAAAATTAAAAAGGAGCTGGTTATTTCTGTGGAAATTTTGCCAGAAATTTAGCATCCTACAAATTATAATTGCAAACCTTCAGTATGAATATTCATCTATTAAAAGAAAAGGTGATGTGAATGATTTATTAGATTCTAGGCAGATTTGGAAGCAATTCTGCAGCTGGCGCAAAGGAAGAGTGAGTTTGTCTTCATGAGGCTGCAGTCATTTATAGTTTGTCTTCATTGAGGCTGCAGACTGAACCTCAGCATTTTCTGTTTGTTCCTTGAGGCTTTTACAGGAAGGCATTAAGTGTTTTGGGGAACCCTAAGGTATATTTTACAGGAGATATGACATTCTTAAAAATCTCCTAATGATCACTTCTGCTCAGCTTTATTTGTCTTGGCAAAGGTACAGGTGTTTCCCACCCAGGCCCCTCACTTCACTGGTACACACACCTTGGGTAATTTTTCCTGTACAAACAAGTTGCAAAGTAGGCAATACTGAGTCCCAAATATGCAAATTAAACAGGAAAGTCAGAAATAATTGGAATAAACCTAGTCTGGTCTGATCTGTGATATTTTGACATCTATGTATTAAATGCTATAGCAGCTGGAGAGTAATTTTTGGCTTTTGCAAGCTCATGAGCATCACATTAGGAACTCACAGAATGACAGAATATCCTGAGTTGGAAGGGGCACACCAGGATTATTGAGTCCAACTCCTGGCCCTGTGCAGGACACTCCAAAAGTCACACCTTGTGCCTGAGAGCATTGTCCAAACACTCCTTGAACTCTGTCAGGCTTAGTGCTGCGACCACTTCCCTGGGGAGCCTGGTCCAGTGCCCAGCCACCCTCTGGGTGAAGAAGCTTTTCCTGATATCCAACCTAAACCTCCCCTGACACAACTTCAGGCCATTCCCTCAGGTCCTGTCACTGGTCACTAGACAAGAGATCAGTGCCTGACCCTCTGCTTTCCCTCGTGAGGATGCTGAAGAGCATCATAAGGTCTCCCCTCAGCATCTTGTTCCGTTCCTTTCCCCAGGCCATGTCCTACCATGATTAAAGAGATCCCTACAAGGTCATATGGTGTCTGCAGCCAGGCATAGACATTTATTTTGATATGCATGAAATTGTTTTTGAGGTTCCTAATCTTTCTTTGGGGGTAAGAGAGGCATCTTTCTGCCATTTTACTTTTCTACTCAATCTTCATTTTGTAGGGTATTCAACTCTGCAATCTTAGTATGTTGGAATATTAAATTCCCATTTACATATATAGAAAAAGGCTCTTAAATGCTCTGTAATTAGATGATTCAGAGTAAGAGCCATTTCATTTGGTCTGACCCAAATCTGCTGTTTATAACTGCATACAGTCTGAGTACACGTCAGGGTTTTCTTCTGTGCTGTAACAAACTCATCAAATTCATGGGGAAGTCTGTTTTTATTGTTCTCAGAGAATGAAATATTGTTTTTTCCTTCTCAGTCATCACAGAAAGGAGCTGAGAAGCAATTTTTGGAGCTGACAACTTCTTACAGGGCTGATCTGGAATACTAATTCAAAACTCACATTAAGCATCTGATCAAAGTGTTTTGGGTTCCATTATCATGGATTTCTTAAATAGAAGCAGATGGTATTTTACTGTGTGACAGCATTGAGATTTCCTTCCTCTCAGTTTTATCCAGAAGGAGTACTGTTCATGTGAATTCTTATGTAATTCTTAAAACCAAAAAGCCCAAATATATAAAAAGCCAGCATGACACATGGAACTCTTCCTAATGAGGTAAATTCTCCATCTCTATATCACTCTTTGTTGCACTTTCCAAAACAGAACTTGGAAGCTCCAGACCTCCGTGATTAAAACTTAGCATGTAAACAGGTTTTGTGTGATTTATATCTTTTTGTTCAGTAATGTTCCTCTGGCAATAAAATTTGAACAGGAAATGATGATGGTCCTTAAGCATCACTGTTGACAGGGACTAGCTAGGAAGCAAATCCCAGGTATCAGGGTCACACTGTAGTCCTTTCTCTTATCATTTTAGTAAGAACCTGAAATAACATATAATCTGAAATCTCACATGAAAATGGTGGTGGGGCTCCACCCAAATTTAAGGCTCTGCTCATGTAATCAGCTCGCTGTGAAGGGGCATCAGATCAATTTTTTCCTCCTGATAGTCATTTCTCAAACAAACACAAATGGGACATTGCTCCCTCTCCATCAGCTTTGCTTCTGCTTTATCAATTTATTCCTTGCCCCAGAATTAAAACTCATTAACTCTGTAAATCTGCAGGTTTGACTCTACTTTATTTGATGAAGAAATGTCATTATTAGGCTCCAAGTTTATAGTAAAGACTAAGAGAGCAATTTATGCTATTTTCTGTCCCAAGCTGCTCTCTGAGGCAGTCCAGGGCAGTTCTGCATTACAGCAGATCTGAGAGGTGATTCTCCTAATGACGTGATTAAAAGCAGATTTTCTCTGGGTGGCAAAAGTGGATTTTCAGGAGATGATTTATGAATCAAGCAGGCACAACTGGTTCTGTAAGCCAGAATTTGTCCTGTCTGGTCTAGACCAAAAAGAAAACTGAATATATATATATTTCTTTGCTGTGTGGGATAATAAGGACTTCAGGAGTGTCAGACTATTACCATGACTGATGTAAAGTGAATCCTGGTTCTTGGCGCTATGAATTTTGCATAGAGGTTAAGAAAGATAATGACCTTCATAAAAGCAGCTCCCAGAATTGCTGCACGAGGCTGCGAGTTTCAGTGCCTGGAATGTGGATGAGGTATCCCCTGCCCTGGAGATTGCTTCCAGACCTGTGTTTCTAAGATTAGGAAGGGCTCTGCTTTCAGTTATCCTGCATAATGGTATCATGCCAATGAGGGCATGCTAGTTTAATATAAATTGCACATGATAACTTTGCATTTCTGCACAAAAAAAAAAAAAAAAAAAAAAAAACCCTTTTTCCTGTCCAAAAATCAAAGCACTGTGAAACTTGTAAAGTGCTTAAAATTCAGTTTCCTTGTGGAGACAACTGTGGGGTTTTACAGTTTTTGAGAATAAGGAATTCCAAACAGAGCAGTTCAGCTTCACCAACTGTGAATCATGAATCCCTGCTGTTACTTGAGGACCCTAGCGTGGAGAAATATCCTCATGTTTGGATACAATCTTGGTGAAAACAACAGACTTGATACGGGCTGGAATCATTTAAACACCCTGTAGGAGCTTTGTAGGGTCACTTTTAATCCTCACTGGAACAAGTGGAAGTATTCTTAGCAATGTCAGTGATTTTTAACTATTCTCTGAAGGCAGCTAGTTTGGGATGCCCCTGAGCAAAGGTGTGTCTACAGCACAGATTTCAACACGTTCTTAGGACTATCCTAGCCAGAAAGAAATAGGTGTCTGTTGGACGTCATTTATCCTACTTTAGTACAGATGTCTGAAATAAGCCATGTGAATCCAAATGCACAGCAGATGGCTCTGAAATGTTTGATACTCCAACAGCTCCACCCTAAAAATCAGAGAGAGCTTTAGGCTATTTTTAGCAAATCAGTGTAACAGGACAAAATCCTTCAATAATTCAATAGATAACAATCATTCCACAATCTCTTTCAATCAAAACTGCAGTTGGTACAAAACACACTTATTCTTAGCTCACTTACTAAATATGTGTTATAAACTCAATGCTACAATTGTGTGGAGACCTCACGACCTCTCCCCACACAGTCTTGTTGGATATTACAGCAGCTTTGGTTGATGTTTGCAAGTGAGAGTCCCTTCCCCATAAACTCAGTTGTCAGCTTTGGGAATTCCTGACACCACTTCAGGATGTTTGGCACAGCAGGCTGACTTTGTTTTCATGTTGCTCTTCCTTGGCTGTCACTCTGCCAAGACCTTTTTAAATCCCTGAAATGAGTAAGAAAGCTTTAAGGTAAGAGTAAAATGAGCATCACTTAATAAATATTAAAATGATTAAATATTAAATAATAAATATTAAATATTAAATATTAAATATTAAATATTACATAAGTAAAATGATGTAAATATATAAATATTAAATATTACAAAATATTAAATGAGTTACTAGTTTTAAAGTGACATATCAAAAGATAAATGATAATATACCTTACAGTTAGATGGAGAAGGTCCTGGTCAGCTGGCCTGAGCCAGGCTTACAGTCCATCAGCAGAAAACCCTGAGCATGCTGGGTGACAAAAAGCAGAATCAGACTTCACAATGGCTGTGCTGCTTTTAAACCTTCAGGATTTGAACGATTCTTGACCCCGTGTGCTTCCACTGCCTCCAGAAAACTTGATTTTGGTTGATATTTTATTCATGAAATCCCATTTGCTTGTGTTTGCTGGAGACACACAAAGGGGTACCCACGGAAAGCAGCTTTTTAGATTCTCATGTAGGTGCTCATGTAGAGAGGTCAGCTGCAACTGGAACAGGATGAAGGACCCAATTCATCTTACACAAAATGTCTAAATTTTGCCTTACTCTCAGAGACATAGGCATGTTGTTGGTTCTCCTTTTCTTCCAAATTTTGAGTGTTTTCCAGTGATTTTCTGGGGAAAGAAAAGGGAAAGTACTTGGCAGTATAAGCTACCTGCATTTACTAGGCAGGGAAGTGTTGTACTTGGAAAGAAATTAGTTTACTCATTTGATATTTTCGACATAGGACTTCTTTGCGGTTTGGCTTCACAATTTTTTCTCTTCTGTGTTTGCTTTGTGTTCAGCAGATTTTAAAGACCTGTTTACCATCGGCCTCAGGCATCCATGGATTACCAATAGGGCAGCAGCCTGCACATCCAGCTGGGCAGTGCATTGCTGTGTCTGTGCCTGTGGGGTGACGTCTGCCTCTGTCCAGCTGCGTGTGACACAGCAAGGAGAGGGCTGAGTCACCTCTGTTATCCCTGCTGCCTGCAGCATCTTTGCCTGTTGGGTCATCTGGAGCATTTGGGGGTCAGCTGTGTGTCCTCTGTTTGGCCACTTCAGTCACCAGAGACATATATATATATATATAGGTATTATGTTAGATATTATATATATGTATGTTAATTAAATAAGAATATAAAATAAATATATATATCTATATCTAAATATATGTCTATATTTAATTAACTCTGAAGTTTGGCAGAAATATGCCTGGAAATAAG
Source organism: Rhagologus leucostigma (assembly GCA_013397725.1). Lineage (NCBI taxonomy): Eukaryota > Metazoa > Chordata > Aves > Passeriformes > Rhagologus > Rhagologus leucostigma. Next base: position 1,767,660 of record VZTD01005050.1, read on the forward strand.
AATATTCAGTCTGCAGGATTTGTCACTGAGAGAAGCAAGTTGTTCAGCTGCAGCAAAACCACCCAGTTGTTATGATGGGTGGGCTGAGTACAACTTCTCATCAGCCTTTTGGAAAGGCCTGTAATTTCATTACTCTGATAAGTATCAAGGGTCACTTTAGTCTTAAAACAGAGATTGCTTTGACAAAGCTTTTAACCTCAGGCTGACATTCTACCTTACCTCCATGGTAAAGCACATTTTTAGAGATGAATTCAAACACACTATTCACTTTGCAAAGTTAATTTCAAATTCACTCCCTCTGATCTCTTGTAGGTCTGTGGGTTTCTAATGACGTTAGTGTTTGTATTTTTTACAGCCAGAGGTACTGAAGATTCACCTTGCCCTCACCTTCACTATTTCTCAGTAATATCTAGGGATGAGTTAGTACATAGTTTCACAAGGTGTTTAAACAAATCTTTCCATCCCTCAGCAGGGGAAGAGATCTGTCATCTGTTGGGTCTGGGATGGGATGTTTTGGTCCCGTCCTGGATGCCTGGCTGACACCCCCCTCTAATAATTGTGCCAGGACCAGGCTCCTTGTAGATCATCTCTACCTCTTCTGGGGCAGGTCTAGGCTGCAATGAGCATCCATGTGCCAAGGACATGCAGACAAATGCTCCAGCTTGAGCATCCATGGTCCTATAGAAGATTGGATCAAGGAGACTTGGATTCCAGTTTCCAGATATTGCAGGTTTTTGGCCATAATCAGCTGGCAGGCACACACACCCCTCTTGTCCTGCTTTAAGTCCTTTTCATCCAAACATCTCAAAGGCTGATTAAATACTAATTTACAGAGAAAGACATTGAAATAAAGAAATATCAAGTGGCTTCCATGAGACAACAGAAGCCACAGTAAGCCTTTAACTAAGGTGTAAGTTTTGAGGTGATGTTCTTCAAAAGAATAAATTTTACCTGCGATGAGTCACTGGCAGTGATACGAATGGAAAACATGTCCCTGGAGCTCTTGTTTTACCACCACACTCAGCTCTCTCTCAGGGACTCACGCCTCCTGTGCTGTTCTACATCTTCATAAGCAGTGGGGTTGGCACATGAGTAGAATCTCTGTTCAAAAGGCTAGGTTTAAGATGAACCAGAGTGCCTCACAGACTTGTAATTCAAAATATTTTCTTTCAGGTGAGTTTTTAGGGAAAGGGGGCATTTGAAAAGATATTGGGGAAAATGGAATTACTTACTACCTTTGGGTAAGGTAGTAAGTTAAGCAGTGGTTTAAAGAGAGGGGAGGAATTCAGATACCAAATAACCCTAGTGAGGAAAGCAAATTCATGAGAGAACAATTAATAAAGCATAAAAACTACATTTACAAATATTGTACTTAGCTTAGTGCCACTTGAGCACTAGCATGTTAATGCAGCGAGCTATTTATAGAGCAATAAATCACTTCACCCCTTAAATTGCAAATTTACCTTTGTGGATTTTGAAGGCTGCAGTGTGTTACCAAATTTAAAGGTGCTTGACAGAGCAATCGGTATTTTTGTGGAAGAAATCAAACTGAGACTGTGTCAAAACAACGTCATACTGAGGGAGCTGGAGAAGCAAATGTGCAGAGAAAGGTATATTCCCTGTTCAAATACTGCCATATCCTTTGTGAGGGAAACAGATTATACTCCCAAAGATGCTATAATACTCTTTATAGGACTCAGAGAACCTGCTTTAAGAGACAATTCACCCTGAAAACACACAGGGAGCAACCAAGGCTGACTCTGAGGCATCTCCTGGAGGTGGGGACAGGGCTGATGTGAAATGTACAGGTCTGCTCCCTCCTCCTGCAGAAAACTGTGTGAAGCCCAGGTGTCCTCCAGATCTGTGTATCCTTTTCCCCAGAAAAGTGGTCTTCCCTCTCAGCAAGGGGTAAAAGCTCCCAGGATGGGGGGTGCTGCTCTTCTGATGGGTTTGGCCCCAAACCTCCCTCTTTTTCCATGAATATCGATAGAGTGAGCTGGGTCTAATGAATGAAAATGTGTGGGAGTTTTAGGAGAGGGAAGCTGTAAACTCAGCAAGACAGGCAAAGAGTTTACTCAATGTTTATTTTTGAGCACGCAGGCATCTGCCTGCGGCACCTGAATGGCTGCAGAAATTGTTTTCAGAAATTAATCATAATCGAGCCTGATGCGCTGGGTAAATGTGCTGTGACTCATTCAGAGCTGAAGTACAGAGAGCCTGCACAGTGACTGTCGCCGTGTTAGGATAAAATAACTTCTCAAACAGATGATGCATGTGACAGTTGGATGTGCTCATCTAATTGCAATAACCAGCAGAGAGGAGAGGAGCTTGTTACGAAGGTTTTGCATTAACACACACGTTTGAGGGTACTTATTGCTTCCAGGAATGCAGAGGCAAAAGGCTCCCAGGTGCCAAGAAAGCTGTTAAGAGCAATGAGCATTTTAAGCTTTGCCTGCCATAGCTGCAAAATCATCTAACAGCACATGCCCTGCTTTGCCTTACATCAATCCTTACTCACAGTAGCAGCCTGATCTAGTGGGTGACATCCCTGCCCATGGCAAGGAACAGGAACTGGGTGATCTTTCCAACTCAAACCATTCTGTGATTCTGTGATTACAAGTCAAGTGAATGTTGCATGTTGCTCCTTCAGCCTCCTTAGAGGTGAAGCCCCACAAATGGAGATGGGACTCTGCACTGACTTGTAGGTCAGCCTGTCAGGGTAGATCAGGCTGCTTGGCCACAGCTTCACCTTGAAGTGACCTTGAAAAGTCTTATTTCAGTCACGTGCTTGTGTAGGGCCAGCACAATTTCACACCCATGTACGTCAGAGCACAGTCTTCTCACATGATGAATTACACCTCTGGCTTCTACTAAAATGACTTTGTTACAATCTCTGACATTTAATTGGGTGCTTTTTATTTGGAAAAACTGGGTTTTGAAAATTTACAAAGGCTCTCCTGGGAGCAGAAAATCAATATTGCTGTTAATACTGAGTCGCAGTCATTTGCTGCCATTGCATGTGTCAGTGCTATCAGCAGTGTCAGCTCAATTCATTTTTTCTACCAACCATAGCAATAATAAGGTGATAAAATATGTCCTATCTACAAAAATTCCTGTTTATCAAACAGGTGGGACTTTCAAAGCATTTTAATGCTGGCTCAGGGTGGCTCCCATTGATGTCCCTTGGAGTGCCTGGTATTGTTTTCTTTGAAGCTTTTGAAGAGTGAGGAGATATTGTCATTGATTCAGGGGAAGCAGAAAGACCTTTGAGATACCACTGAAAATGCAGCATTTTAATCACAAAACTTCCATCAAGATCAGGCAAGTCAATAGAAAATATGAACCCTGTTTCCTTCCAGAGGACAGTATCATAAAATCATAAAATGGTTTGGGTTGGAAAGGACCTTTAAAGGTCATCTGGTCAAACTGTGTGAAAGCCTTGTGACATTTGGATTTTTATTTTCCTAGAAAAGCAAGATGTTTCTGATAGGGTAGCTGGGACAGGGAGTTTTCCACACCACACTGTGGGACAGTGGCCCCCGACACTTTGGTGATGGCACAAGGGACAAATGGTGACTGGAGAGGTTGGGCAACACAGGGACTCCTTGGTCAGAAATACAGCACTGCGTGGAGGCTGCTCTGCCTTCTGCTCTATCCTAGAGCCACGAGTGCATCTGTAGAGCCCTTGCCAGCCTAGAGTGAACGTGATCAGCCTCAATATACCTGGCATCACTATTGAAATGAATACAAGGTTACACCTAATAACTGTTCTCTGCTGCAGAAAGCAATTTAGTCCACGTCATTCCTCCTAACTTAGTTCACACACCAAATCAATGCAGGCAGATCATATAGATTTTAGCTTTCTAATAGTTTACACTACATTACTTTTCAGATTGCTCACCCAGCCCCCCCATATGGCATGTCCTCTTTGGACATAGCCATGTCACCATGGGTCTCTGAGAGTCCTCTAAAGAGGCTCGATTTTGCACGCAAAGTCAAGAAAATCATCATTACTCAAAACCCTCTTGCTACCTGATAGCAGATAAATAGGTCTGCTGGAAAAGATGCCTGTGGATGAATGGCTAAGAAATCCTAAATAGCAGCAGTAAAAGGCTTTGGATGCTGATCCCGCTGTCTGTCCCCACTTGTCTTGGAAATATTTGCCCTTGCTATTCCTTCTTACTCAAAACAAACATGCTAACTTGATTTTAATGCAGTGATCATCTCTTTTTATTCTATATATGGTGGGGAGGAGAATCAGATGGTCTATACATTATAAAATTGAAAATTAATATTTTCCCCTTAGTTTAGAAAGCAAAGAAAGAGCTGTCAAATCATGTGGCTATCTCAAAAGCAGAGAAATTCCTCTCTTACAGCTGAATTTCCTGTGATTCAGATTCAAGCAAGGCACATTATGTTTCTAACCTCTCTTCTCCAGGCCTGTGGATAGAAATGGTGCAGAAGTGCTTTGGGTCTTTTATGTCTAACCTTTGCACAGCTAATATTAAATTGTATGTATTCAAGGAGCTGTTCTAGTGCCAAGCCAAGAAGAGTAAGATTTACAGGAAAATTCAGCTAAAGTAACAATGAGAGAAAGGATGAACAAAGAAATCCCAAATGGAAGGCTCCAAGAGGTTTAAAGTGGATCCAAAAGATGAAGTTTGCTAGAAAAGCAAAATACAGGCACTCTAAACATCTCTAGTGAGAAGAGGCAGAAATACAGCATTGAGGAGCAAAGGAGGGAAAGGGATAACTGCTGAATGTTACATCTAGGAGTGAGAATTATGAAAAGGCAGTAAAGCTGATCCTGGCTTTTCTCTATCCAGGAAGTCTTGTTTCCTTGTTTTTCAGGTGTGGGTTTACATCAGGAGGCTACAGCTACGTGACAAAGCTTTACAATTGCATCACACAGCCCAGCAATCCCAGTGCCAGGTCCCTTTCCCTGTGCTGTGCTCTGGTTTGGATGCACGTGGGGATGAGTGTGGAGTATAAGCCAGTCAGACATGTACCACTTAACACGCACCAAAAGCTGGAGGACGTGAACCTTGTTTAAAGAGGACACTCGCTAGACAGCAGAAAATGATCTAGGGTGGGCTTCATTTCACCACGTGTAGGTGTCTATATCAGAACTACACGTGCAGTTAATGGAGAGAAAAGACATTCAACTCCTCCTAAAATAGATGATTAAAACAATGTCTTATGAAGGCTACCTTCACTTTCAGCTCTGGATGCTTTGAGGTACCATTTAGAAAAAGGTTTCTGATGTGTTTATAACTTTTTTTTTAGGGGAGAGTGAATAATACTCCCAAAGCCCTACAAGCTGTGGGTGACAAAGTTAAATGAGGAGAATCCCAGCATCGGGTTCTTCCATGGGCTACAGGAGAAGCTGAGAGAGCTCTCACTGCAAATGTCACCCATTTTTATAGTGACTGCTTAGCCATCACATCAACTTTCTCAACAGGGTTCTCCAGATTATTCTAGGATGGAGTCACGATGGTCCTTGAATGACTTGAAAGTATAAGGGATGTCTAAGTAGGTCAGAGCTGAACCAGAGGCCTGGGTATAAACATTGTTTTAGTATTGCTATGTATCTTGAATTTCCAAAGAGCTTGAAGAGTTTGGAAGTCTAAAAGTAAGAACATTTGTGGGAGCAAGCACATATTTTAAAGCTTTCTTGAACTGCACTCAGTAAAGCACCAGGATGACACGAGGTCTTGAAAGAATGTTAATTTTTGTCTCAGATAAAGTATTCCCTCATGGAAAGTACACAGATGACGAGGTTATGGGCAAATACATGGTTCTCAGGAAAAAGAAGAAGTCTGAGCAGGACACACTGTGGTAGAGCTCCCAAATGGATGCACTAGCAAGATAAAAGAATATTACCTTCTGTGGGAAAACAGTTACTCTTGTAGAACAATCACAAAATTTAACCACATGGATATTCAACAATGTTAGAAAATGAGTTTCAACAAAGAAACTCCATGAAATTGCTTTATGTTGATTAGATTTTTCAGAAGTTGCAGTGAAATGTGAGTGCAGGCAAGGTTTTTAAGGCAATTTCACCAGGCATGGGCAGAGCAGAAAAGGGTTAATAGCTTCATTTACTGTGTGATGTATTCCCACACAAGTCCCTGTCAGCCTACAGACCTGACTAATCTCAAGTGTAGTTACTAATTGCTGTCATCCAAACAGTAGCTGGCAGCCATTTAATTTTCCCTTTCACTCGGTGTCATTAACATTAGTGACACATGGCTCTCTCCCTGCCCCAGCTCCGTGGCTACTGGGGAAACCTATGGCTTGAGCTTTGCAAACATCAAAGTCCGTGATTAACTTTCAGCATCTTGCTCGTGTCAGGAAGAATTGTTTACAGATCTGGATCCTAAATGCCCAAAAGCTCTTGTTTTTTTCTGGGCACAACTTAGAACAGCAGTATAAAGGTACACTTTTACATCTTTGGCTGATGCACAATAAAATTCAGGCAATAAGAGAGATGTAGCTTGAAACACATTACAGTATAAATTATTGGTTACTACTTTGCTTTTCTCCTTTCTTTTTCTTTTGTACTTTAATGTAGCTGAGCTGGGCAATTGTTTATACGTGAGATTGCATAAATCTTCTGAATTACTTTTGTATCTTCTCACTTGACTCAAAATATTAGGTCAAGACTTCAGATACAGATCTCAAAACTCTGTTTTACTCCCTCCTATCTGTTCTTACTAGATTTAAAACTACATTTTCTCTGCTGCCTTATACATAGGTGCTACTTTTTTTTTGTATTAAAGTTACACAATATGTCTCAAATCCCACACTGCTTTTCTCTGTCTCATTTGTTCACGTCTATCTAAGATCATTAATTTTTTAAACAGTATACTTTTTATTTTCTGCTGGCCACATGTTTACTACGCACTGCAGAATTTTTGCCATCCTGCTTTCAGGTAAGATTTGCAGGATTTAATATCACAGGCATTTCAGATCCTGCTCCAATAGCACAGCAACCAAAGTGATCATACTGCTTTTAAAGATTGAGTAATTTCTGGACCTTGTGTCATTTGGAAACATAAAGTAAGACAAAAAAATAATCTCAGATCTTAGTGATTTTTCTTGCTAGGAAGACAGCAAGGTCCACAGAGGACAGTAAAAAAGCTTTGGTAACATACAGTGAGTCCTGAAGAAGAGTATGTAGCCTTTTACTTGTAAATTGACTTCTCCCCGGTCTGAGTTTTAAGGTTAAATAATTTAGTGATGCAAAAGGGTGACAGAGCAGCTGACAAAGCGCACTCTGGTACTCCCTTTCCTCACCCATCTCTGTGCTGTATGGAAGTTCTGCTCACCTGAACTGACTTCTGCCGGCCCTGTTGCCTCCTGGAGGGTGCCTGGGAGTCAGCAGCAGTAACACTCCCACTGCAGAGAGCAATTCTGCCAGCAGCCCCCCCAGACCTGCTTCCCACTCTGAATTGTTATTCAAGGTCAGCACCTGCAGCAAGAAGTGCACTTTTCTGCAAGTTGACCTTGTACCCATTTTCCTTGCATGAAAGATGTGCTGAATCCAACCAATATATTTTCCCCATATATTTTCAGAGTGAGTCCCTTACTGTATGCCTGGGAGTGCCTGCAGGTTTGTGTGTTTTATTTTACCAAATGTGAAGAGAAATGCTGCTCCAGCTGAAATCAGTGCTCCTCAGACACTGGATTTTATCCTGCGGTTAAGGTGAGCAACGAATCCTTGGGACCAGCCTTGTGACCTACCCAGTGCAGAAGCACAAAACATAAAGCAGCAGCATGGTTTCTATCCTGTTCTCCACTTTTTCTGGAAAGATAATTTAATTTTTTCATGTAACTGATTACACAAGGTGCTTTGTTTGGCACCCTGGTGAGCGATGGGGCCGTCGATGGAAGCACCATAACCCACTTTCCTTCCTCCAGCTGGAGCAAAAATCAGAGCAAGGCTCTGTACCAGAACAAAGGGAAATTGCAAACTTGTCTTCGCTAGCAGAGCATCACAGAGCTCCCTTCCTGACTGGTCCAGCAAGGGTCTCAAATGACATAAAATGAACAAAATGAACCATTTTTATATTAGCATACAGTCACAGGAATGACACCAATCAGGATGGACAGAGGGCTTGCATGATGCAAAGATCTGACTCTGCCCTTATACCCCGCATCTCTTTTCATGAGGTGAATAAAAGCTGAGTCAAACCTGAATCACAGTGAGCAGGAACTGCAGTAAAATTACAAAAAAAAAAAGTCATTCCATGAACTGAAATAAAATTAAAAAAAAAAAGGGAGCTATGTATTGGAGTCTGAAAAGGTGGATCAATAGGGACAGGAACATCCTGTGCTAGCCATGAGAAGCCCTGTGCTGGGGTTTGCTAGTTAGATAAGAGGAGGCAGAAAGGAAGACCCAGGAGGGAGCAGGAAAGTGAGCAGGGTTGGCAGAGATGCCGGGGAGGCAGAGGACAATCAGTGCCTGAGGCAGTCACACACTTCATTAGGAATGAGTAGTTGGACATTGCTGGGGAACAGGAGACAAAATTCAGACTGAAACGCAACCATCGAGAGAGAAATGTGCATAATTCTGGGGATAAGAATAATTTGGGTCAGGCCACGAACAAGCTGCTCTCCCATCTCATGGAGCAGGTCGCTGCCGTGCTCTGGCCAGGAGCTGAGCGGTCCAGCGCACATCCTGCCTGGCGGGATCCCGCCGTGAGGGGGGACACGGGCATCCTTAGCGTCCGAGGAGCGGGGAGATGGGTGCAAGCACCCCGCGCCGCCTGGCGCTGCCATGGACACGGATGGTGCGGGGGTGACAGGAATCAGGCGGGAGGCGGCGGGGGATGCAGGCCAGCATCCCAGGGCAGGGCTTGGGGAAGGGGGGATTCCATCCCACAGCGCCGCTCCCATCCCGGAGCCTATCGGGGCCAGACGCTCCAGGCGGGGGGTGCTGCCGGGCTCCCCAGCAGGGCCCGGGCTGCTGGCGGTGCCTGCGGGTTTCGCCCCCCGCTACCGCCCCCGCCGCGGAGGTTTTGGGGCTGGTGAGATGCAACCGGAGGATGCTCCGCACTCCCTTCGCCACGCCGGGGCTGGACCAGCCTCGGCAGCGTGCGCCTGCGCCGCCAGCCTTCCTCCCCCTCCCGCTCCTCCTCCTCCCCCCGCTGCCGGCCCCTCCTCCCGGCTCTGGCGGTGCCGGCTGCCGGGGCGGGCGGCCGCCGCGGCCGCTGTGTCCGACAGCCCCGGGGTTATGCTCGGCTGCAGGCGGGGCGCAGGGCCAGGGGCAGCCCGCGGCCGGGGCTCGGAGGTGTCCGGCAGGAGCAGGGGGCGGTGATCCCCACCAGCACCCCCCGCCCCCGGGAAGGGGTGCGCGGGCGCTCCGCGGCAGGGGAGGTGGAGGATGATGCTGCTGAGGATGCTGAGGATGCGGCGGGCCAGAGCGGAGCGGGGGTACCCGGGCAGCGCCTGGGTGTGCTGCTGGCTGCTGGGCTGGCAGGCGGCCGCCCTGCAGCTGCCGCCCTGCGAAGAGGTGAG